>NDXB01005343.1:10697-21646 GCA_002631895.1 Agapornis roseicollis
CCCCTGGGCCTGGCCTTGAGCACTGCCAGGGATGGGGCAGCCACAGCTCCTCTGGGCCATCACCCTGTGCCAGCACCTCAGCACCTGAAAAGAGGGAGCAGCTTCTGCCTCAGAGCTCAGCTCAGGCTCCCCTCTTTGGGCAGGCTCAAGCCATTCCCCTTGGCCTGGCCCTACAGGCCCTTGGCCCAAGCCCCTCTCCAGGTTCCCTGCAGCCCCTTTAGGCCCTGGAGCGGCTCCAAGGTCTCCCCTTCAGGAGCCTTCCCTTCTCCAGGCTGTGAAATGTCCCGGCTCCAAAGCGATTTCAGTGCCCGTCAGCAACCGCTCCATGGTGATGCTTTCCCAAATCCACTCTTCAGGGGTCCCCAGTGTCACAGCGAGCGCCCGCAGCCCTGCCCCAGGGGCACAGAGCCCTGTGCATGGTACCGGAACGTCTGCACCAATTCCACCCAAACCAGACCCACTTTGGGAGCTGAGCATCATCTCTTTGACCCAAACCTCTCGGTCCCTGGTGCTCTGCCTCACTGTGAAGACCAATGGAGGTGATGGTCCTGATGGTGATGAATGGTGAGGCATGATGGTGAGGCAGCACCACGTGTCCCATGGCATGACTGAACCATGCGCATGTCCCCCCTTGGTGCATCAGTCACCCCAAAGCCCTTGGGGTGTCCCAAAGGCCAGCGGTGCTCCCAGTTCAGGTGACAGCCACCATCAAGCTGGGCTTCATCCCACATTACAGCTGATGAGTGGCGGCTGAGGACAGCCTTTGGGTGCAGTGGGATGGATGCTCTTCATGTGGGAAGCTGTCATCTGGCTGGATTCCCCCGGCTGAAAGACGGGATAGAATTCCCTGTGCCGAAGTGGCATTCCAGTGGGATGATTCTTCTGCCCTAAGGTTGGATCCAGCCTCGTTCTGTCCATCTTCAGCACCTGAAACACTGCCTGAGGCCCAATAGATGGTGCATGGCTCCAGTGGCTGCAGCGCAGGAACGTTGCTCTTGGTGGGGTCCACTCCATCACCACACCAGTGACAACCAGAGACCCCCTCAGTGCTTGGAGGTGTCAGGATGGGTCTGTGGGTCCTCCAAGAGGCTCCAAGTCCTGAGGTTTGGTTTGGTTTGGTTTTAACCAGTGCAATTCCTCCAGTACCATTGAACCAGGAGCTCAAACACGCGGCTGGGAGCCGCAGGGCGCATGTCCCCAAAGGATGAAGGATTATGGAGCCAGTCCTAGAGCGAGCACAGGTATCCCACAGAGACAAGCACTGCAGGAGGCAAGGCCTCCATTGCTTTCTACCACCTCAATCACTTTCCCCGCTGGCAGTGAAGGTCACTCCATGGGATCACCGGTAAAGCACCCATCCTGCACCCGCATCCTCACACGGACCCTCTGGAGCTGTTGGTCCCAGGACCAACACCAGGCACTGGAGCTGCTTTAAGGGCTCCCCTTCAGGAGCCTGCTCTTCCCCAGCCTGGCTCCAGGGATGGGGATGCTCCTGCTGCAGGCTCAGACACAGCTTTGAGCTACCCAAAGGCTTTGGAAGCTGCGGGTGGCCAGGGATGGAGCTGCAGCTCCAGGCACGACCCAAACATGTGCTGCACATTCCCAAACAGAACCGGGATCGTGGCGCTGAGCCCTTCCCTTCACAAAGTGCCACACGCTCCCAAAGGAGCCCCATGGATGCAGCCCCCTGTGAAGAGCATCAGGGATGTCACAGCTCCTCCCCTAACACACATCTCTGCTTCCGAATCCAGGGCAGATCCTTCTCTCCTCAGCCAGGATCCAACATGCACCTCCCGGAGCTGCCCTCTGAGCAGAGCAGGATGAGAAATGGAATTCCATGCTGGAAAAGCAGCCGGGGGATGCTTCCGAGCTGGCCCTCGCAACGCCTTCAGTGATGTGGAAGTTGCTCAGCTTAGAGCACGTGAAGCAAGAGGAGCCTTCAGCAGCCTCACAGCCGATGGGATTGTGGAATCGCGCCCGGTGCGGAGCGGGAGCAGCCCGTGGTGCTGCCAGGGTGAACGGGGCCCTGCCCACGGTGCCACCAGCCTGCGGTGCCAGACGCCGCTCCGATGGCCCTTCCCTTGAGGAACAGCAACAGAGCCCCAGCCCGCGGCACAGACCCGTTAGAAGGAAACCACCCGGGAGCAGATGGCTCCGTGCTCCCATCGGGATGAACGGGCCATCTGCTCCCACACAGAGCTGCATCACCACAGGCCATGGATGGGGACACGAGAGCGGGATCAACACCCATGGGGAGGCGCGAAGCCAGGCTCCTGACAGAGCTCTGAACAAAAGAGGCCCAGCTCCGGCACAGGGAATGCCGGCCGGGATGGTGAAAGGAACAGGGATGCTACTGGAGATGGACACAGGCAATTCACTGCAGGGAACCCAGCATCAAAGTGGCTTTAGGTTGTGCTGCTATCAAAGGGGTGGTGGGAGACAGAGCCCTGTCCCCACGGTCACACAGCTCTGTATCCTGCTCTGCACCCTCATTGCCCTGCTCTGCACCCTCATTGCCCTGCTCTGCACCCTCATTGCCCTGCTCTGCACCCTCATTGCCCTGCTCTGCACCCTCATTGCCCTGCTCTGCACCCTCATTGCCCTGCTCTGCACCCTCATTGCCCTGCTCTGCACCCTCATTGCCCTGCTCTGCACCCTCATTGCCCTGCTCTGCACCCTCATTGCCCTGCTCTGCACCCTCATTGCCCTGCTCTGCACCCTCATTGCCCTGCTCTGCACCCTCATTGCCCTGCTCTGCACCCTCATTGCCCTGCTCTGCATCCTCATTGCCCTGCTCTGCACCCTCATTGCCCTGCTCTGCACCCTCATTGCCCCAGCACCCTGGGCAGGAGTAGCCCAGCACTGGCACCCCCAGCATGGAGCAGACCCCCCATTGCTGCAGCTCCCAGGCATGCACCAGGCACCTGTCTCCCAGGAGGTGCCATTTGTGTCCCAGCAGAATCCCAGGCACTTCCATTAGAGCAAAGCTCAGCCCTGGCAGCGCAGAGGTGGAGGAGACAGAGCCCAGAGTGAGCAGAGAAACACCCAGGGACGGCCCAGGAGCATCCGACCACGCTCCAGAGCCCCGTGGGCAGCAGCAAGGGCCACAGAACGGCCGCAGCCCCAGCACCAAGAGCCCTGCTCCACTGCTCCCGCTGAGCCCAGGGACAGGCGCAGACCCGAGGCCGGCAGAGGATGTTCTCTGGTGAGCACCATCTGGCACCAGGGAAGCTCACAAGGCGCTTCCGGTCTATTCCAGCACACCAAGAGCCGCCCTGAGCTCACTAATGAGGATTTACCTGCTAATCACGGCGCTATTTTGGGGGGCTCCCAAGTGCACCGAGGTTCCCATGCGCCGGGGCAGGGCAAAGGAGGGGATGGAGAGCTCACAAGTTCATTTAAGGCTGAAGAAGCTGCGTTCTGAGGTGGCTCGGCCCGGCCCAGCCCTCTGAGCAGGATGGCTCCATCCGAGCCCATCTCCATGCAGTGCTGGTGGGGAGGGCTCTCTGCAGAGCCACTGCCACAACCACCCCTTAGAGGCACTGCGGAGCTGCAGCTCCGAGCCGGTGGCAGCACGGGTTCAGTGATGGGAACCACGGGAATGGGGCTGGAGAAGCAAAGCAGCTCCATGGTGAGGAGGAGTCGCTCTTCCCGAGGCCCCGGCGGAGCCCTGGCTCCAGGCTGGAGCCTCCCAGGCGTGCAGAGCCCTCGGAGCGGAGCAGAGCAGAGCAGAGCAGGGATGGAGGCGGCACCAGGAGAGCTGCTCCCGGCCTCCCCGCTGCAGCTCCTCTGGGTGCTGCTGCATCGCCCCTCGCCTGGGCCCTTCCCATGGGCAGGAGCTGCTGCTGGGATCATGGAAAACTCCACACGGAAGCAGCTGGAACGAAGGGCACGTCCAGGACGGCACCAAGGAGGCAGCAGGTACCAGATCGCGCCATCCCCATAGCAAAGAGCATTCCCACACCAAGAGCCAAAGATGGGGATGAGGAATCCCTGCCGAGCCCCCTGCAGCTTGAGTTCAGGTTGGGACTAAGGGATAGGAAAGCTCTGGGGCTGGGGAAGTGCCATGAACAGGGCTGGGGAGGGGGGAGCTGCAGCCCAAGGTGAGGCCAGGTCCCACATTCAAACCAACCTGGGCCTTGCCTCCAAGCCCCGCAGCCCATTGCTGGGCAGTGCAGAGGCTGCTCCCAGCTCCTGGGGCTTGTTCTTTACCCCAAGGGATGAACCATTGCTCATCTCCGGGGTAAAACTGCTCCTGAGAGCCATCAAATCCACCAGGGTGGGAAGAGCTTCAGGATCATCCACTCCAACCATTCCCAGCCCTGCCCAGGCCACCCCTGCCCCATGTCCACGCTCTGTGAACCCTCACAGGGCCGGTGCCTGCAGCCCTGCCCTGGGCAGCCTCTTCCAATGCCTGAGCACCCTGTGGGGCNGGGGTATGGGGCATGGGGCATGGGACATGGGACATGGGACGTGGGACATGAGATATGGGACACGGTCACACCTTGGGGGGCACCCTCTGTCCCCCAGCCCCCCCGCACTACACGACCCCGCTTACCAGGTCCCCCACGGTCTCACGCAGCTCCCGGACCTTCTCCTCCAGGTCCAGGTTTCTCTCTGTCAGCGTCTCCACCATCTCCTCAGCTCCCAGAGCAGCATCCACCTGCAAGCACACGGCACAGCACGGCACATCACTCACACCCCATCCCATCCCGCCCCATCCCATCCCACCCCATCCCGTCCAGCCCCATCCCACCCCATCCCATCACCCCGGAGCTGGCAGTGCTGCAGTGCTCCTAACTCCTTCCATACCCCCTGGGATGCCCCTGCCAAGCTGCACCCGTGGCTGGTAACTGTGTCCCAGCCTGGGGGAGGCTTTGCTCCTCCTGGGAGCAGAGCAGGAGCCAATGACTCAAAGCAGGGTGTGAGGTGCAAGGGGGGCCCTGGCTTTGGCTCTTGGCTGCTCTGGGCTCCTCAGCTGCAGCCCCAGGGCACGAGGCTCAGCAGCTCCATGGTGCTGATGTGCTGGCTCAAGGCTCCCCCTGCTCCCCAGGCACTCAAGTGAGTGCTGGCACCCGCAGCAGTGGCAGGGCCATGGGCAGGCTGGGCTCGGCAGGAACCAGCATCACCCTGTGAAGAGCCCATTGCCTGCATAACTCAGGCCAGTGCTCGGTGGCTGCAGCTGGGAGGGATTCCCAAACCTGCCCTGCAGTGGCTCCAGACCCTTCCCAAGGGCAGCCCCATTCCTGCCCTGAGGCCCCAGCCTGGCCGGGACAAGCCCCACAGGGACGACCCTGGCAGGGACAAGTGATGGAGCGGCGCTGAGCAAGCAGCAACCCCAGAGCACCCCAAAGCCCCACGGCCCCCCTGTGCCCTGGAGCCACCCTGGCCAGGCAGAGCCCAGCTCGGTTCCACTGCCCCCTCTGCACACTGTGGGTCACTGCCCCATGCCCCGAACCTGCCCACCCCTGCCGGGGCCTCACCTGCTCCTTCAGCTCATCGACCGTCTTCTCCGCCTGCTTCACCTCCTCCTGCAGCTTCTCCCTCTGCTGCCGCAGCGACTCCAGCTCCGTGTTCTTCTTCTCCATTTGCTTCTGCAGCTTCACGTGCTCCTGCTTCTCGGAGGCAGACAAGTCCCGCATCCTTCAACAGAGCAACCGGAGCCGTCACAGCCTGCAGCCACCACCAGGAGCAATTCCCTGCTCCCGGCGGGCACCAGCGGGCTCCAGAGCCCAGAATGAGCTCCATTGGGAGCAGCTCCTGGGGGAACAAAAGCAGTGACCAGAGGACAGCTCATGAGGATGAGGAGGCACCTTCCTTTAGTGCGATGGGAGCGACAGGGAGAGGACAGAGATGGGAATGTGGGAAAGGGAGCGGGGAAGAGAGGGAAAGAGAAAGGGAAAGGGAAAGGGAAAGNTCCATTCCCTTCTCCAGCCCCTCAATGTCTCTATTGCAGTGAGGGGCCCAGAGCTGAGCACAGGATCCGAGGTGCCCAGCACAGCAGAGCTGGCAGGGCTCCGGGATGGGTGATGGAAGGTTCCCCATGCCCCCACCCCTCTACCCCTCCCTGGTGCAGGCAGCGCATGCAGTGGGCAGCATGCAGTGGGTGGATGGAGGCACAGGTGGCAATGGATGCAGCGGTGGCTCCATGCAGCCGGGCAATGGATGCAGCAGTGGCTCCATGCAGCCGGGCAATGGATGCAGCAGTGGCTCCATGCAGCCGGGCAATGGATGCAGCGGTGGCTCCATGCAGCCGGGCAATGGATGCAGCGGTGGCTCCATGCAGCCGGGCAATGGATGCAGCGGTGGCTCCATGCAGNAGGGAATGGGAAAGGGAAAGGGAAAGGGAAAGGGAAAGGGAAAGGGAAAAGGGAAAGGGAAAGGGAAAGAAAGCTGTGAATGGGAGAGGCTGAAGCACAAGGAGGAAGAACCCAAAGCAAAGGGAGCTGCATTCATTCAGGGCCTTCCAAGCGGGCACAGCTTTGGATGTCCCTGCAAGGCACTTCCCGGTGCTTCCCAGCAGGAGGGGACACTTCCCACCCCTGCTGGCCCCCAGGAGCAGCCATGGTGGAGCACGGGGTGCTCTCTGCACCCCAACCACAGCACACAGGGGGCACAGGGACAGCGCTGGGGTCACCCCAGGGCCCCCCTGAACCTCCAGGCTCATGCAGGGAAAGGAGCCACAGAGCTGAGCCTGAGGCACCTGGGCAGGACCGGCGCAGGATGGACCCGCAGCTGCAGCGGCACCGGCACAGGATGGACCCGCAGCTGCACCAGCACCGGCGCAGGACGGACCCGCAGCTGCATCAGCACCNGGAGCCACAGAGCTGAGCCTGAGGCACCTGGGCAGGACCGGCGCAGGATGGACCCGCAGCTGCACCGGCACCGGCACAGGATGGACCCACAGCTGCACCGGCACCGGCACAGGATGGACCCGCAGCTGCACCGGCACCGGCACAGGATGGACCCGCAGCTGCACCAGCACCGGTGCAGGACGGACCCGCAGCTGCATCAGCACCAGTGCAGGATGGACCCGCAGCTGCATCAGCACCGGCACAGGATGGACCCGCAGCTGCATCAGCACCAGTGCAGGATGGACCCGCAGCTGCATCAGCACCAGTGCAGGATGGACCCGCAGCTGCATCAGCACCGGCGCAGGACGGACCCGCAGCTGCATCAGCACCAGCGCAGGATGGACCCGCAGCTGCACCAGCACCGGTGCAGGACGGACCCGCAGCTGCATCAGCACCGGCGCAGGACGGACCCGCAGCTGCATCAGCACCGGTGCAGGACGGACCCGCAGCTGCATCAGCACCAGTGCAGGATGGACCCGCAGCTGCATCAGCACCGGCACAGGATGGACCCGCAGCTGCATCAGCACCAGTGCAGGATGGACCCGCAGCTGCATCAGCACCAGTGCAGGATGGACCCGCAGCTGCATCAGCACCGGCGCAGGACGGACCCGCAGCTGCACTGGAACCAGCGCAGGACGGACCCGCAGCTGCATCAGCACCAGCGCAGGATGGACCCGCAGCCGAACCGGAACCGGCGCAGGACGGACCCGCAGCCGAACCGGAACCGGCGCAGGATGGACCCGCAGCTGCACCGGCACCGGACGGACCCACAGCTGCACCAGAGGAACCGCAGCAGGGACCAGGTTGGAGGGACCCCAAAGACCCCAATTCCAGCGCAGGCTGAGCCCTACCTCACCAGAGCCTCCTTGAGCCTCGCGTTCTGCTCCTCCAGCTGCTTCACCTGGTAACTGGAGGCTGCTCCATCCGAGCCTGGCACAGAGCAGGGGCACCGGTCAGCCCCGTGCCAGCGCCGGCCGGGGGCAGCTCAGGTACCGCCGGTGCCACCGGAGCCCTCAGCCCCTGAGCCTCAGGGTCCAGGCAAAGCAAACTCAAACCAAGGGCTCTGCACATCCCAGTTACTGCTCCATCCCCTGCGGACCCGTCCTGTGCTGCCTATGCCCTCCAGTGCCTTCGCACACCTCCCTTCCCATCCCATCCCTTCCCGTCCCATCCCTTCCCATCCCATCCCACCCCATCCCTTCTCTTCCCATCCCATCCCTTCCCATCCCTTCCCATCCCTTCCCATCCCACAGCCTGTCACATCAGCTGCTAGGGGCATGGCTCTGCCTGCAGGTGAATGCCAATACTACAGGTCATAGAACCACAGAATCCCAGCCTGGTTTGGGCTGAAAGAACCTTAAAGCTCCTCCAGCTCCAACGCCTGCCACGGGCAGGGACCCCTTCCCCTGGAGCAGCTTGCTCCAAGCCCTGTGTCCAACCTGGCCTTGAGCACTGCCAGGGATGGGGCAGTGTGGGATGCACCTCTCCATGTGTTTAATGGCTCCTCTCCTGCTGTGAGCAGCGTTTAAAGCCCACCTTGAATACCAAGAGCTGAAAGGCCCAAGGGAACCCAACCCAGGCATGACACTGATGGGGTGCTCAGTGCAGCCATGGGTTTGGAGCAGTAATGGACAGAGCCCCTGTGTGACCTCCCACGTGGCATCCATCCCAGGCCAACAGCCTCCGGGGTGGGGTGAAACCTAAGCCTGAGCTCCTCCAACCCAGAGCAGGAGCCCAAAGCCTGCCCCTTCCCACCTTTCTCCTCAATCTCGTGCTTCAGGATCTCCAGGTCCATGGTGAGATATTCCACCTTCTCCTTGAGGGAGTCCACCTCCTGCTGCAGGGACTCTGCCCGCTCCTCTGCCATCTCCTTGTCCAGGGTGGCCATCTCGATGGCATCGGCAGTGTCTGCCATCTCCTCCATGTAGCGCTCCTTGGCCTCCAGAGCATCTTTGGCTTCCTGTGGTCAAGCACAAGGGGGTGAGGAGAGCCTGGAAGCTCATGGCAAACAATGGAGAGACCCCCTCGTAACCACAGAGTCATGGAATAACCAGGGTGGGAAGAGCTTCAGGATCATCTGGTCCAGCCATTCCCCACATGGGAAGGGACACAAGGGAAGGGACATGGGGACACAAAGGGACACAAGGAAGGGGCCCATGGGGACACACAGGGACACACTGAAAGGGGCCCATGGGGACACACAGGGATACACTGGAAGGGGCCCATGGGGACACACAGGGAGTCACTGGAAGAGGCCCATGGGAACACACAGGGACACAAGGGAAGGGGCCCATGGGGACACACAGGGACACAAGGAAGGGACATGGGGACACACAGGGACAAACTGGAAGGGGCCCATGGGAACACACAGGGATACACTGGAAGGGGCCCATGGGAACACACAGGGACACAAGGGAAGGGGCCCATGGGGACACACAGGGACACAAGGAAGGGACATGGGGACACACAGGGACAAACTGGAAGGGGCCCATGGGAACACACAGGGATACACTGGAAGGGGCCCATGGGAACACACAGGGACACAAGGGAAGGGGCCCATGGGAACACACAGGGACACAAGGGAAGGGGCCCATGGGGACACACAGGGACACAAGGAAGGGACATGGGGACAAACAGGGGCAAACTGGAAGGGGCCCATGGGAACACACAGGGACACAAGGGAAGGGGCCCATGGGGACACACAGGGACACAAGGGAAGGGACATGGGGACACACAGGGATACACTGGAAGGTCCCCATGGGAACACACAGGGACACACTGGAAGGGACCTATGGGGACACACAGGGACACAAGGGAAAGGACATGGGGACACACAGGGATACACTGGAAGGGGCCCATGGGGACACACAGGGATACACTGGAAGGGGCCCATGGGAACACACAGGTACACACTGGAAGGGGCCCATGGGGACACACAGGGATACACTGGAAGGGGCCCATGGGGACACACAGGGATACACTGCAAGCGGCCCATGGGGACACACAGGGATACACTGGAAGGGGCCCATGGGAACACACAGGGATACACTGGAAGGGGCCCATGGGGACACACAGGGATACACTGGAAGGGGCCCATGGGGACACACAGGGATACACTGGAAGGGGCCCATGGGGACACACAGGGATACACTGGAAGGGGCCCATGGGGACACACAGGGATACACTGGAAGGGGCCCATGGGGACACACAGGGATACACTGGAAGGGGCCCATGGGGACACACAGGGATACACTGGAAGGGGCCCATGGGGACACACAGGGATACACTGGAAGGGGCCCATGGGAACACACAGGGATACACTGGAAGGGGCCCATGGGGACACACAGGGATACACTGGAAGGGGCCCATGGGAACACACAGGGACACACTGGAAGGGGCCCATGGGGACACAGGGATACACTGGAAGGGGCCCATGGGAACACACTGACCTTCTTGGCCTCCTTCAGACGCTTCTGGAGCTCAGCCTGCTGCTCCTGCATCTTGCTCTTCCATTCCTGCACCTGCTCCAGCTGGATCTTGTACTTCTCCAGCTCCTTAAGCTTGGCCTTGTCTTCGTTCCGCTTTATCTTCAGCGTCTCCAGTTTCTCCTCCAGGTCCCTGACCTGAGCCCGCAGGTTCTCCTCCTCCTGCAGCACCGAACAGGAGTCACCACAAGAAGCAGCAGCTTCCTATGGAGCTGCTCCAGGCGCCTCCATCCGAGGGGCGCGGAACCCGACCCCCGCTGAGCCCTGGCATCACCACCGGGTGCTGCCGAACCCTCCGGGGCGCGCTCCTTGTGTTCTCCCCCTGCTCATTCCTTGCCCTCGTGCCCCAAACCCTTCCGAGGCTCCAGTTCCCAGCAACCGTTACGAAGCAGGAGGGAGATCACGGACAAGCGGGGTGAGTGCTGGGGGCAGCGCCGCAAACACCGCGCTGGGAGACGTCGGTCCCACCCCGGAGCTCTTTGTGTCTCGAGGCAGGAGGGTCCCAGTGTGCACCCACCCCAACCCAGGGCCCTGCTCCCCCTCCCCTGCCAGAGCCCCCCCCCCCCCCCCCCCGGGCCCCCTTGGGGCCCCCCCCCCCCCCCCCCCCCGC
>NDXB01005343.1:21686-32051 GCA_002631895.1 Agapornis roseicollis
CCCCCCTGCCCCCCCCCCCCCCCCTCCCGGGACCCTTTGGGGTCCCCCCCTGCACCCCCCAGGCCTCATCTTTACCTTTGTGGGTGATGGGACGGGGGGCGCGAGCGGCGAGGCCAGGCTGGGCGCGGGGATGACGGGGGCCACCAGCGGGGTCTGCGCGGGGGTGCTGGGCTCGCTGCTGCTCATCTCCCCCCCCGAGGCCGAGGCCGAGCCCGAGGGCCCGGCCGTGCCGCTGGAGGCGGCGGAGCTGGGGGTCCGGGTGGGCTGGAACAGCAGCACAGAGGGGTCAGGGGGGCCGGGTGCTTCCATCCCCACACTTGGGGTGGGCTGAAGGGACCTCAAATCCCATCCAGCCCCAACCCCACCACGGGCAGGGACCCCTTCCATGGAGCAGCTTGCTCCAAGCCCCTGGGTCCAACCTGGCCTCGAGCACTGCCAGGGATGGGGCAGCCACAGCTTCTCTGGGCCATCACCCTGGGCCAGCGCCTCAGCACCCTCCCAGGGAGCAGCNCCCTGGGTCCGGCCTCGAGCACTGCCAGGGATGGGGCAGCCACAGCTTCTCTGGGCCATCACCCTGGGCCAGCGCCTCAGCACCCTCCCAGGGAGCAGCTTCTGCCTCAGAGCTCAGCTCAGCCTCCCCTTGGGCCGGTTCAAGCCATTGCCCTCGGCCTGCCCCACTGACACCCGCTGCTGCAGGCACACACAGTGCCGTCACCCTCATGGTTCACAGCCCAGAGCAGGTCTTGTTCTGCTGCAGGAGGCAGGAGCAGCCGCGCTCCCTCTCACTGCAAACCCTCCTGCATCCACTCCTCGCCCTCCATCCAGCCCCATCCCATCCGGGAGCCCTGCTCACAGCCAGGGATGGAGCAGGGAACTGCGTGTCCTGGCACAGGTTTGGGTGCTCCAGCACCTGCGGCACCTGGAGACGGGAGCAGGGATGGTTTCACCCCCATCCACCTCCACGTCTGCAGTCTCAAGGGCACACACCAGTGCCCAGCACCACTCCATGGCCCCCGGGCGCTGGGGACAGCTCTGAGCCCAGGGGGAAGCACAAAAGGAAGGGGCAGCACTGGGGGCACCCAGAGCAGCAGGAGCTGCTCCCGCAGCACTGGGGGGGCTGCTCAGACGCTGCCCCTGCTGCGATGGCCCCGGGTCCCTGCTCCCGGAGCTGCTCCCTGCAGCCCTCACCTCTGTGTGTGAGCTCAGTGCCCGGAGCAGGGGCTCAGCTCCCCCACCTCATCCGGCCCCTAGAGCAGCCCCAGGCAGGTCCCCACCGCGCTGCCATCGGATCCCCTGCCAGCTCCTCAGAACCAAACCGGAGCTCCCCCAACTGCAATGGGTGCAAGGGGCCAGCAGCTCCGTACCCCCCAGGCTGATCCCAGGCTCCCCCAGGCCACAGCCTGGGAATGGTCTCCGTGGCACCAAACACTGTCCCCAGGACAAAGGAGTTGCTCTCGTTCCTGCAGCTCCAGGGGTTAAAGCTCTTCTCAGAGTGATGGAGATCCAATGGGAAGTACCCTCAGAAGCTGGGAAACAGCAGGAGGAAGGAAGCAGCAATGCGAGAGGGACAGCAAGAGCGAGCTCTGCCACTGGCCAGCCCGGGCATCCCTGGTGCTCCAGACCCTCAGAGCAGCTCCGGCTGCGAGCACCGGGCTTCCTATGGAGCTCTGCCCAAGGGGGGTTGTTCCCAGTGATCCTGACATGGCTCCAGAGCAGCTCATCCTCCCTCTGGATGGGGACACGGCTCCAGGAGCAAAACAGGGCTCCAGAGCAGCTCACGCCTCTGGAGCAGCTCATTCCTCTGGAGCAGCACATCCCTCTGGAGCAGCACATCCCCACTCCAGAGCAGCACATGGCTCCAGGGGCAGAACAAGGCTCCAGAGCAGCTCATCCCTCTGGAGCAGCACATCCCTCTGGAGCAGCACACGGCTCCAGGAGCAACTCATCCCTCCGGATGGGGACCTGGCTCCCATCCCTCCGGAGCAGCTCATCCCTGCGGATGGGGACCCGGCCCCGCAGACGCGGCGCTGCTCACCTTGGCCCTGCGGGCGGTGCTCTGCAGGCAGCGGGAGGCAGAGAGGAGGGACAGGACAGGACAGGACAGGACAGGAGAGGACAGGAGCAGAGACAGAGCCCGCAGCAGCACGGGGAGACAAGAGACAAGAGACAAGACAGGAGCCGTTAGTGCGGGCTGCGAGCGGGGGAGCCCAGCGCCGCAGGGACCCTGCCATGGGGCAGAGCCCGGAGCATCCCAGCAGGCGCTTCCCTAACCCAGGATCACCACCCAAGGACCGGCCTGGTCTGGGGTGAGGGCACCTTCACAGGCACAGGCAGGGCTGTCCCGAGCAAGGGGCTCTGTTCAAACATCATCTTCCCCTCCCCTCGACCCTCTGGCTCCCTGGAGGGACCCGGGTGTCACCACCAGCCCCACACCGCGATGCTGCAGCCCCGGGCTCTGCTTCCCTTCCGGACACAACCCCATGCACAGCACCCACCTCCCCCCGTTCTCCCATTACCTCATCCGCAGCTTAAAGTACCCAGGAGCAGAGGATCAATAAAGCCTCAACCACATGATCCCATGGGATTGAGGCACTTAAAGCCCATCAGCAGCTGCTCAGTGCCTGCAGCCCGGAGGCAGGGCCCCATGGCCACAGCATCGCTCCCACCACCCCCCTGCTCCCCAGCACCCAAAGCCATGGCCATGTTCCCACCCAAACCCAGCTGAAAGCCCCTTCCAGCTGCTTCCTTCCCTGTTTCACCAGCACAGATGGAGCTGGCTGGGCCAGCACCCTCCCCCGGCACCAATTACTGCTGCATTATCCTAAATCCTGCTTTGCTCCCTTCCAGCCTTTCCCAACAGCCTGCACTCAACAGGAGGCCCCTTCTGATAGCATCTCCCAGAACAGCTCCTGGTGGCAGAATCTGCCTTGTAATGGCCACAGGAAAAGCTGAAAGCCCTCAGATAAACACGGGCTGATTGAGGAGCGGGGGAAGGCTCCTCAGGAGCACTCCAGCATCCTTAGGAGTTCTAATAGGGCTAAACAGGGGTTGCACTGAGTGGTACCAAAGAGCTCATCCCAACCTCCCCTCGGGCAGGTTAATGCAGTTCCCCTTGGCCTGGCCCTACAGGCCCTTGGCCCAGGCCCCTCTCCAGGTTTCCTGCAGCCCCTTTAGGCACTGGAGCTGCTCTCAGGGCTCTCGGAGCTGCTCCATCCCATCTCCAGCCTCTGCTTGTGCTGAGACTGCTCCCACAGCAACAGCAACC
The DNA here is from genome assembly GCA_002631895.1 of Agapornis roseicollis. Lineage (NCBI taxonomy): Eukaryota > Metazoa > Chordata > Aves > Psittaciformes > Psittacidae > Agapornis > Agapornis roseicollis. The sequence goes on from NDXB01005343.1 coordinate 24,952, forward strand.
GCTGAGCCCTGCCCCATGGGCCGTGGGGTGGGCACTGGCCGAGGGGCATCTTCCCCAGCTCAAACCACACCAGATCCTGCAGAGAAGGGGGAAAGCTCTTGGGAACCTCTAGAAGCCACCAAGGGTGGGTGACAGCGATGACCCCGGTGTCCTTCCGCCCTGCTGTGAGGCTGCTTTGGTCCTCCATGGAACAGATCATTGGATCCTGGAACAGGCCGTGTCCGAAGGGACCTTAAAGCTCCTCCAGCTCCAGCCCCGCAGGGCAGGGGCAGGTTCCGCTGGAGCAGCGGGCTCCAAGCCACGTGAGGCCCATGAAGAGCTGAGGTGGCAGCTCCAGGATCCCTGGGTCAGCAGCTCCTGGCACAGCGGGTGCAGGGCGATGCTCCAGCTCCCTCTCGGATCCCACTGCTCCATCCTCCTCCTCCTCAGAGCCGGACTCTCCTGCACGCTCCAGGCTTTGGTCCCTCCTGGGTCCCGGGATGCTCCGCACCCCCGGCTGCAGCTCTTCCAAACCACATTGGGTGTTTCTGATGCTGTGTAACGGTGCTGCATGAATACCTGATGGCCTGATCCAGCCCTGGCTCCCCCGGTGCATCCGGAACAGCCACACTTGGGAACAAACTCTGCTCCCAGCAGGGAGAACTCTGCCGAAGCTGCTCCTGGGCACCAGCATCGCCCGTGTCCAACGTGGGGCTGCGCATCCTGGCCCTGCAGGTCCCTCTTGGCTTGGGTCTGCTCCGACCCAAACTGCGTCACGGATCACGGCAGGGCCGCGAGCCCGGCTGGGCCCACTGGTGCCAACCCCTCCCCAGCGGGCAGGATGGGCCCTGCCTCTCGGAGCACGGCTGCTGGGCAGCGTCCGGAGGCTTCTGGCGCAGGAGAGAACTTCCCAGGCTGGGAATGCTGCTGCAGAGCTTCCCCTCCGCATCCCCGAGGGTTCCCGGCGGCTCCAGCACCAACCCAGGGACGGGCAGGAACCAAGCCCCGCTGGTGGTGATGCCACCAGCACAAGGACACGTCCCTGGGGCTCCTCCTGGGGTGGCATTAATGCTACAAGGGGGGTTGTACGTTAAGCCCCTGCACGTGTGCTCCCTCCGATCCCGGGCACGGGGAAGGAGCAGGGCAGCAGGATTGGATCCAGCGGCGCCCCGATCTGTTCCCCCCTGCCAGATGGGTGCTGAGCCCGGGGCTGCTCCCCCTGCCCCGGAGCCGGTGGAACTTTGCATCTGGAGGTGGATTAAGCAGCAGCTCCTCGAGTAATCCCCATAGAGCAAAGTATTCCCTGTGCCTGGTGAGCTCATGGAGCCACGGAGCTAAATCAGGCGCTGCTGTCACGCTGCTGTGCAGCCTCCTCCCTGACACAGCACCGGCAGAGCTGCACCCCGGTGCCTCTGCTCCAACACCCTCACTTCTGACTTCCAGAGGGGAAACCCTTGGGGCTCCTCCTCGAGCTGATCCCCACATCCTGGGTGCTAAGAATAAACCCGAAGGACGGCACCGGAGCCAGGACCGGGCTCAGGAGCAGCCCGGGGGGTGCAGACACAAAACCCTGGGGGGATGCTAAAAGCAGCGCCCGGGGGCCCGGTTCCCGTCGCTAAGGTGCAGAATCCCGTTGTTAGGAACATGGAAGATGCGGGAGGCAGCGCCGAGCTCCGCCGCTGCGGCGCTGCTGCAGGCACGGGCAGGTGACACGGAGCGATGGCACCGCCGGCATTCAGGAATGCTGCCGCTTCCTCACGCTGCTTCCCACCCAGCATCATCCCCCCCCCCAGCATCCACCGGGACCGGGAAGCGGTTCAGCCCCGGTACAGCCCCGCAGCATCCCCATCGAACAAACACAAACCCGGGGGAAGGGGCGCGCCGGGGGGTGCGGAGCCGGGGCGGGCGGATCGTACCTTCCGGAGCGCCGGGGCCTGCCTCATCCTGCCTGAGCGAGCCGGGACCGGCGGCGGCACAACACAACACTGCGGCGGCACCGGCGAGAGCGGCGGCACCGGCGAGAGCGGCGGCACCGGCGAGAGCGGCGGCACCGGCGAGCGGCGGCACCGGCGAGCGGCGGCGGCTCCGCGCTACCCGCGCTCCATCCGCGCCGGCGGCTACGGCTGAGCGGGAGGCGCGGGGGGCCCGGCCCGCGCCTGCAGCCCCCGGAGCCCGCAGCCCCCGCCCCGGCCGGTCATGACATCACGGGCGCTCTCCTGCGCGCTCCCCTCCGCCCGCACCGCGGCACCGGCGGCGGCTCCCCCGCGTCAGCACCGCCCCGGCGCGGCCGCCGCAGCCCGCGGGTGCCGGCCCCAGCGCGGAGCCCCGGGCTCTGCCCAGCGGGGATGGAGCCGGGAGCGGGCACGGACCGGGGGCAGGGAGGGACGCGGGCTCGGAGCCACCGCATCCGCCGGGGCTCCCGGACACCGCCCAGCGCCCACAGCCCCGCGGGGCAGGGACTGAGCCCGTGGGTTCCCAGCCTGGGCTGGGCTGAAGGGACCTTGAATCCCATCCAGCCCCAACCCCACCACGGGCAGGGACCCCTTCCATAGAGCAGCTTGCTCCAAGCCCCTGGGTCCAACCTGGCCTTGAGCACTGCCAGGGATGGGGCAGCCACAGCTCCTCTGGGCCATCACCCTGTGCCAGCACCTCAGCACCTGAAAAGAGGGAGCAGCTTCTGCCTCAGAGCTCAGCTCAGGCTCCCCTCTTTGGGCAGGCTCAAGCCATTCCCCTTGGCCTGGCCCTACAGGCCCTTNGGGCTCAGCACCCATGGGCCCCCCGGCCCCGCTGTACCTGCAGGAAGGCACGCAGGCGGCACAGCTCCACTCCCATGCAGTCCAAGGCACTCTGTGTGAACTGAGAGCAGCGCAGCAGCCTCAGCCCCGGCACAGCACAGGCATTATGGGATGGAGCCTCCATACACGTTAGTGGTGACCGCCCCATCCCCAGCAGGGCTCAGGGCCAGGCTGGATGGGACTTGGGTGACAGGGTCTATAGGGTGATGAGTCCCTGCCTGGGGGAGCGGCTGGGACTGGAGGATCCCAAGGCCCTTTCCAACCCAGCCCTTCCATGGCTCCACAGCCCCAGGGTTAGAGAAGGAGCAGAGCAGGCACCAGCCAGGTTCTGGGTTGCTGCAGGGAACACTGGAACTTCCCATAGGAGCTCAGGGCACTACAACGCTCCCTCCAGGCACCAGGGTCTCCACACTCTCCTGCTGCTCTTCTCCCTCTATGAGACATCTACAGGGCACATGGTCCTGTGTCTGCTTCCCCATTCCCTGCCCTGGGAGCCCTCATCACCTCTGTGGCACCCCTGGGAGCTGGCAAAGGGACTGTGATGGGAGAGGGGAGCAGATGCACTTCACCTCTCGAGGGGGCAGAAAGGGCAAAACCAGGTTGGACACTGGGGCTTGGAGCAAGCTGCTCCAGTGGAAGGGGTCCCTCCCCACGGCAGGGGTTGGAGCTGGAGGAGGTTGGGGTCACTTCCCACCCAAACCACTCTGGGATTGGGTGGCTCCAGGAAAGCCCGCCCCAAGGAAGGAGCCAGGTTTTGCCCCCTTCACCTTGATGTGGTCAGCCAGCTGCATGGTGCAGTCTTCAGCCTGGTCAGACAAGTGGATGCTGTAGAGATGCTGTGGAAAGACAGCAGAGATGAGCACCCTCCAATGCTTCCACGCACACAAACAACCCCCTGAGGAGACCCCAAGCCCCCAAACGCAGAGGATTTGGCCTCAGTTTTAACTGGGAGCGAACTCTCCTGCATCCAAGGGCTCCATTTCCAACCAGAGCCCACACCAGTGAGGCTGCACCAGCTGGAACCCCCAGCCTGGCCACGGGCACGCAGCTCCATGGCCCCACCTGGTAGTACTTGATGGCCTTGGTGAGCGGCTCCACGTTGACGGTCTCATCCAGCTGGTCCTTGTGCAGCAGGTCGATGAGGAAGTCCAGCGAGCGCTCGTGGACGCTCATCTCTGGGTACAGGGTCCCCACCTTCTTGTACACCTCCACAGTGCACTTGTTGAGGGCCCTGCGAGGCAATGGGATGCGTTGGCTCTGCTGGGTGTGGAAAAAGGGCCAGGAGGAACTGGAGGGACCTGGGACCAAGAGGAGCTGTGGTGTTAAGGAAGTGCTTCAGGGTGGAATAGAGCTGCAGGGATGTGCTCCATCAGGGGCCCCAGGCAGCACCGCCTGACCCTGAGCACGGAGACGGCAGGGCCAGGGCCTCGTATGATCCCTGCAGGGATGGGGATGTGATGGGGAACCCCTGGGTCCAGCAGGAAACAGGAGACGTCCATTGCTGAGCCAGCGCCTGAGCCTGAATCACTGCGCTCACTGTGCGTTAGAACTGAGCTCAGCCGGAGCCTGGGAAGCAGCTCCTGGCAGGACGGAGGGGAAGCAAGCACCAAAGCTCAGGCGAGGGATGAGCAGCAGGCGCTGGAGAACCGGCTCCCAGGGCGGGAACGGCGAGGGATCGATCCCGTCCCCGGGCACCGATGGGGATCCCGCAGCTGCCCCCGGCCCGCAGGGTACTCACTGCTCGTAGCGGTGCAGCGTGGCCTGCAGCAGGCTCAGCGAGTACACGAGCCCCGCCGCGAAGCTCAGCTGCTCGCCCGCAGCCCCGCGCAGCCCCGCGCGCTCCGCGCAGCTCTCGCTCAGCTCGAACCTCTCCTGCGCCTGTTTGCTGATGAGCTCCGCCTGCGGAGGAGGACGGGACCTGGGTCACATCCTGCCCCTGCGCACACAGCAGGGACCTGCTGCGAGAGCCTCGGCTGGGCTGAAGGGACCTCAATGCTCCTCCAGCTCCAACCCCTGCCCCGGGCAGGGACCCCTTCCATGGAGCAGCTTGCTCCAAGCCCCTGTGTCCAACCTGGCCTTGAGCACTGCCAGGGATGGGGCAGCCACAGCTCCTCTGGGCCATCACCCTGGGCCAGCGCCTCAGCACCCTCCCAGGGAGCAGCTCCTGCCTCAGAGCTCAGCTCAGCCTCCCCTCAGGCAGGTTCAAGCCATTCCCCTTGGCCTGGCCCTGCAGGCCCTTGGCAAGTGTGGAAGTCCTCAAAGAAGGAAGCATCCCAAATCCCGGATGGGAGCAGCCCAGCAAGGACACAGGCATCCCCGCTCCCAGTTAACCCTGGCTTGGTGCTGCCCCCCCAGCCCCACACAAGGGCCCGGGCCCGGCCCCACCTTGCAGATGAGGCGCGGGATGAGCAGCAGCACCAGGACGCAGTCGTGGTCGCCGCCGTGGCGCAGGAAGCTGTCGGGCATGAAGGAGGTGAGGAGGGAGACGTGGCGGTTCGCCTGCTGCACCTCCATCTGCCGCAGCTCCATCTCGATGGCCTGGGGGAACAGCGTCCGCAGCGCTCAGCCTGGAGCTGGGGGCGCTCCGGAGAGCTCAGGGCAGCCCCAGTGCCCAAAGGGGCCGCAGAAAACCCAGAGAGGGGCTCTGCTGTCGCCCAAGGGTGCCCTGGGGAGCGGCCCTGGCTCTGGTCCACCCCAGGCACAGCAGCAGGACTGGAAGGCTCTGGAAGCAGAGCTGCTCTTCCTGAGCTGAGGCGCTCTGCTCCGTTAACCCTGCCCCGCACAGCTCCACTGCGCGCTGCTGAGCCCATGGGTCCCATCCATTGTGTCCCATGCTCCTCCCAGCAGTCACCCAGGCTGTTGCCATGGCTGGCACGAGCCCCACAGCCAACTCCATGAGGGAACACCCAGAGCCTGGCCCCCAGATGATGATGCCGGTGTTCCCGGAGCCAGGAGCACCCCATCCCTCTGGGAGCCGGCGCTGCCCCACCTTGGCGTGAGCCTTCGTCTCGGCAAACTTGATCTTGAAGTCGAACATCTCCGGGGGAGGCTGCTGCTGCTTCTCGGCAGAGGCTTCCTGCTGGCTCATGAGCTCCCGGTTCACATCCTGGCACAGGGAGAAGGGAGATGAGGCCCAGGAAGCAGCACGGGCACAGCCCCACAGCCCCTGCAGGGCTGGAGCATCCCTGCCCTGAGCCAGCCTGGGGCAGCGGGGCTGGGGCAGCCTGGGGGAGAGAAGGCTCCTGAAGGGGAGAGCTGAGAGCAGCTCCAGGGCCTAAAGGGGCTGCAGGGAACCTGGAGAGAAAGGGGCTTGGGCCAAGGGAGGCGGGGATGGGATGAGTTTTGGCTTCCAGCTGGGAGAGGGAAGAGCTGGATGGGATACAGGGAACTTCTTCACTGTGAGGATGCTGGAACATTGGAAGGGGTTGAATGGAGAAGCTGTGGCTGCCCCATCCCTGGCAGTGCTCAAGGCCAGGTTGGACACAGGGGCTTGGAGCAAGCTGCTCCAGTGGAAGGGGTCCCTGCCCGTGGCAGGGCTGGGGCTGGAGGAGCTTTAAGGCCCCTTCCAACCCAAACCATTCCAGGATTCCATGATTCTCCATCCCCACCCAAGCTCCCCAGAGCCGTTTCCTCGGGCAGGGCACTGCGCAGCACTGGGCGCTCCCCGTGTGCCGCACACAGCGACGGATGCAGGTGAGGAAAAGGAACACGGGAGCTTCCCAAGCTCTCATCCGACAGCACCGCGTTAAAGCCAAGGAATCCGCATGGGCTCATTCCCACCTCCTGCCCTGCCAGCCAGGGCGAGCAGAGCCCAGCTCTGCTCAACCCATCCCCTGCGCTCCGGCGCTGCCGGGCCCACGGCACAGGCGGCTCCCGGTGGCTCCCGGATGCCATGGGGGAGCCGGGACGCACCTGGAGGTGCGCCGTGAGCTGCCGGTACTTGCTGATGGTTTGCTGGTAGTCGGCCAGGGTCTCCTGCGCGGCCTCGACGCGGCGCTCGGCCTGGCGCACCCGCGCCGCGGCCAGGTCCAGCTGCTCCCGCAGCTCCAGCTCCGTCTCCCGCGCGTTCTCCTGCAGCTCATCGTTCATCTCGTTCATGGCCTCCTGCGGGACACCGGCACCGGGCATGAGACACGGGGCATGGGCATGGGGCATGGGCATGGGGTATGGGATATGGGGCATGGGGCATGGGGCATGGNCTCGACGCGGCGCCTGGCGCACCCGCGCCGCGGCCAGGTCCAGCTGCTCCCGCAGCTCCAGCTCCGTCTCCCGCGCGTTCTCCTGCAGCTCATCGTTCATCTCGTTCATGGCCTCCTGCGGGGCGGG
>NDXB01005345.1:11625-22565 GCA_002631895.1 Agapornis roseicollis
CCTTGGGTGACATGGTTTAGTGAGAGGTGTCCCTGCTTATGGCAGGGGGATTGGAACTGGATGATCTTAAGGCCCTTTCCAACCCTAACTATTCTATGATTCTATGATTTCAAAGCTATAATTTTATTAATATCTTTGCGATTAAATCATACTTGATACAAGTAGGGCTCATGAAGTAATACAAGGGATATTTCCAAAATTTAAAAAGGTATCTTGAAACTTTTTGTGGTGTAGGACTGATTTTCTTGAATGAAAGTCAGGTTTTTTTGGAATTATTTGGGGTGGTGTCATGGTTTAAGCTCAATCAGCCACGCACCCGCACACTCACTCCCTCCGCTCCCAGAAGGATGAGGAGGAAAATCAAAAGAAGGTAACTCCCACAGGTTGAGATAAGAGCAGTCCAGTAACTAAGGTGTAACACAAATCACTGCTGCTGCCACCAATAATAATAATGATAAGGGAAATAACAAGGGGAGAGAATACAACTGCTCACCACCTGCCAACCAATACTCAGCCGGACCTAGTGTGATCTAACCCTTCCAGGCAACTGCCCCCAGTTTATATACTGGGCATGACGTGCTGTGGTATGGAATACCTCTTTGGCTAGTTTGGGTCAGGTGTCCTGTCTCTGCTTCCCCCCAGCTTCCCCTCCTCCCTGGCAGAGCATGAGACTCACAAAGTCCTTGGTCAGAGTAAACATTACTGAGCAGCAACTGAAAACATCAGTGTTATCAGTGCTGTTCCCAGGCTGAAAGTCAAAAACACAGCACTGCACCAGCTACTAAGAAGGAGAAAAATTGACTGCTACTGCTGAACCCAGGACAGGTGGCAGATAATATTTCACTATTTTTAATAGCTTAAAAAGTTAAAAACTTAAAGGGTTTTTATTCCAGTGAGGCACAAGGTAGTTACTGAGTATTGTTTTGAACCTTAGGCTTTGAAATTCTGTATTTCCTGCACACAGCATAGATTTCTTTCTAGTTGTTGCTCTTTTTCAATAATAGTGTTCTCCTTTTGAAAGAGGAGTTAATGACTAAAGGACTTAACATTGAAGACTGACTTTAATTTACTACCTTGAGTTCATGTGGCTTTCTCGTGTTGCTTTGGAAACATGGAAGTGGCCTGAGAAAGATGGAAAGGGTTCAGAAGACTGGCAGGATGTCAGTTCAGCTGCTGCAGGACTGATGTCTAGTTTCTCTACTGCCCCTGCTTAGGGGTTCATGGAGGAAAAGCAACCAAGTCCTTTCCAAAACTCTGCCACTCCATTGCGAAGGGCTGGCAATGATCTCACCCTCCCTTCAGGATATGCCAGATTTTGGACACTGGATTAGCCAATGTCACCCACTTCATTCCAGGAGAGGCCTTGAACAGACATCACTGGCCTTTGGTTATTTTCAGGTCCCTGGAGTCAGTGTGACAGTAGCCTGAAAGAACAAATGGTGGAACTGGTTATAAAAGCATCCTCCTCGAGCTCTTCCTGACCCAGATGCCAGAATGAAATAACTGAGAATTTCTTGCTAGGGTGTAACTGAAGTTGGCTTGGTAGATGTCATAACTCAAAAGCCCAGGCCTGTCAGCACTTGATGAAATGCTGTCTCTGTCTTTAAAATAAACAGAAACTCTTCTTTGTTTAGTTCTTGAAGGGAAGAATTGAATACAATTAACAGTTTATGCATTATGTAAACCACACGTTAACCTTTTAAACCTAAGTTTTGCAGACTTTAAACAGTTTAGAAAATTTCTCAATAAAATTGTCTGCTTTCTCTCAGTCTGTAGAGTGCAGAGAGAGAATATTCTGAAGGGCACTGTACTTTTGATGCACGCTTGAAGCCTGAGCTCTTCTGCAGCTTCAAACACACAGGACCTCTGCTTGTCCAAGCCACTGTTCCAGGACAGCTAAGTGTTTCAGCAGCACCGTGTCCCAAGGACAGAGTCTTTTGCTGGGCTGGAGCTTCTTTTCTCTTAGTAGCATGAGAAGACTTGGGGTGAAACTGTCATCTGCTACAAACAATGCCCAACTGAATTCAACCTCTTCAATGGATTTTGGATGAGACTCTACATACGTCTTACATATAGAATGCAGCCAGAAATTACAGATGTTGGGATGGAAAACATTAAAGAAATCCCATGCCATCTGGTATTGCTAATAGTTTGCTGGCATGGTATCTTGCAGCTTTCTGTACACGCTGCCTTTGAGAATAAGTGTAAATACTGCTCTCTTCTATTAACTCTAAAAAAGTGAATATGGTTGGGAAGAAGTGTGTATCAATAATCTGCTCAAGATCAGTTAAGGACAGAGAAAAAGAAAGCTCTACTTTGAAGTACCCTTGTAGCTATTACCTATTACTAACTACAGCTTCAACAGTTAACTGTTGACAATACTTGGCGTGTAGTACTGGATACTGCTATTTTCCAGATGAGATTACATGCACTGCTATTTGTATTACTAAACTTTCATCAAGTACCATTCTGAGTTAACAAAAACCAATCTGTAATCTCTCTGTCTAATCAAAGCATAGCTGTTTATAGTGTGAAGCAACCAAGGGTAAGATTGAGTTTTATAGGTCAGGATGCAGGTCTTTTGTTTTTGATTGTGTGAGCCTTCATTATGATTTTGCTAATTAATAGAAAACTAAAATAGAAAGATCTCCATTGGAAGGGAGATATATTTGCAGACTTTGACTTTATGAAGATCAATTGCTGCTTCATGCCTAACTTTTTGTCTCAGAGTTTATAGCAAAAGATCCATGCATACAGAGGAATTTTGAATTCAGGATAACATGACAGTTTCTGAAGTCAGAAATACTTCATAAATTGAGTGCTTTCATTGCTACTGACAGCAGGTTTAAAATGCTCATTATTGTAGTACAGATGCATGGTGTGGAGCACTGAATGTGACTACTACAATTTGTACCAAATCTACCTGTTGAATATCAAGTGCCATGTCTAGTAGCAAGCAACTTTCAATCTTTTCACCATACTACATATTTTGAAAGTACACATAATTAATGCTGCAGATGTATTTTCCTCAATCTCCTCCTTCTAAGGAGAGGTAAAACATGTGGTGTGGATAGGCTAAACCAGAGGTTTAACTTATACCTTTGCCAAAACCACTTGAGGAATTGTGTGTCTGTCACATGTGAATGGTAGTTGCTGAGTTCAGATTACCCTGTAGAGTAGATGGCAATGAAATACGTGCAAGGACACCAATTAGCTGGTGTGAAAACAGACCTATCCAGTGTACCAAAACAGATTGAACATGCTGTCTGGTGCCTCAAGCTCATGAAAGCAAGTTTACTGGGAAAAGACAAAATAATGTAAAATGAAACGATTACAACAAAGCAAGTAATAACATGTTGAAGGTCTGTTCATTTTGTATGAATTTTTAACTTGCCTTTTTTCATTATTTGGTAGGAATGGAATTTTCCTTAATGTTCACATTCATGCATTCATGTACCTGTTTACAGCTGGTTGTGCTGTCAGTTATGAAATGCGGGGAAAATGTCCACTTCATGGCTCTAGGCCACTGCTGTAACTTTAACACAGCCACTGGTGTTGTCAGGCTAGGTAGAATAAAAAAATCACATAAAAGTCAAAGGACATGGGATTGCCTTAAGAACATTTAAGTCAACAAAGATAGTGTAGGGTTTTTTAACTGCAGAAATGTATGACTAATACTTTCATGACAGTCATAATCTCCTTTCACTTTTCAAAATTAGTTGTGCATGATTTTTCCATGGAACAGAGTAATTCCTTCTATATGGTATTTCTTTTAGTAACTGATGAAGTATAGCACCTTATCTCTGTCTGCTTGAATTTGATGTGCAGTAGTGTTACCAGTGATTTGTGTTCTTTTAAATGCTTTATGAAGCCTTTGGGCTTTGCTCAGTTACGTCTCTCATCAACCATGGTGTATTATGTATGTACAGTATGATGTCTGTATGGTATGATGTCTGTACTATGTAAGATATCTGGAATGTGATGGTAAAGGAATACTTGCTTTAAGTCTGCATGGTCAAAATTTCTATTCACTCCTCTGAACTGACTTTATGGAATGGGCATAAGGATTCATTAAAAAAAAATGTTTCAATCTACAAACAAAAAACCTCCAAAATCTAAATTTTTAACATCAAGCTCTTGGTATGTTCAAGTCTTTTATGACCACTGTGTTCACATAGCTGTACTATCTCCTTATGAGTATTTTTAAGTGAACTCTTGTAGTCTTGGATAGAAAGTCAAGTACTTTGAAACATCAACTCAGATAATCCAGAGATATGTAGGTAAAATAGTGCAATATGTGCTCCCATATTAATTTGGTGGTATTTGTGATTCAACAGATTTGTTGGAAATGAAAAGAACTTTATGGGACCTTTAAGATGTCTATTGCAAATTACACTGTAAAACCTATTTAGTGATTTGAATTGTGCTTGGAAGAAATGAAGCTTCTAAACTTGGTATTTCCTTCAAGAATGTCATGACCTCAGGATAATGTCACTAGAACTATTCCCATTTCTTTTCAATCCCGTATAAGGGAAACAAAGGAAAACTAAGACCAGTAGTATCATGTAAGCTGTCCAGACTAAAATTCATTCCGAATGCTTTTCAATACAGCAAAGCATTCCTTTCATATGCTCAGTGACAATTAGAAGTGGAAGCTGCATAGTTTATTTGAAAACCATGTAATCGATGTCTGAAAATGTTAAGAGCAATGACAGAAATGAGATGGTTTTAGGGTTTTTTCCCCATTACCAGCTACCTTACTGTTTTACCTGCTTCATGACTCTCTAACAACTTGGGTATTTCAAGTACATTTACTGTGAAAAGGAGTAGAATCAACACTGTAAAATCCTGCATAGCAGCATTTTTTATTTATTTATTTTTTAGATCATGTGTGAAAATACAATACCTCGTTATTGCTTTGGAATGAAGACACTGATAAAGCAGAGAGATTTTCTCAGATGAGGAGCAATAACCCTCTGCATCCTTCATTCAAGCATAAAGTGCCTGAGGCATCTCAAAGAATATTAGAAATGTTAGTCAAATTGAGCCTTGCTCTGTGCCTGGGTGATAGTGGCTAAATGAATATGCAGCTAGGATTTTGCATAATATCACAGCATAAGATGATGATGATAAGGCCAACTTCACTCTTTTGATTGCTCAATTAATCCAAGTTTAATAGTAGCAATATTAACAAAAGTGTAAAATTAATGAAAGCTCAGTATTCATTCATCTGGTGAGATGCCAGTACCTTTATAGAGGAAAAACAATTGTGCTGTATCTTGTTAAACATTCTGGGACTGATTTTCCCACATGAAAGGCCTACTTTTATCATTTTAAAATAACATCACTGGAAGAAAATATGCAGCTGAATTACATTGCCCTTTCTTTATAACTTCACTTAATGCTTTGTCGTGTACTTGTCCTGTCCTTCAGGACTTTTTAGGTTACTGATTCAAACTGCAGTGCCGGTACATTTTGGATGCCTAGGTGAAGATGTTGGGAAACCATGTGGTTTGAGTCAAAGAGAGAATGCATCCAAAAACCATTAATGCACACAGAAGTATAGTAGGAAGTATTTAAAATGCTTCTAAGGTATTGCAAAACTATCAGGTAGAAAAATCTGTTTCATTTGTGAAGGTTTGTTCCCCACTATTCAACTGAAGCATATATTTCAAAGTAAATGAATTATATACTTTCCCAATAACTTCCACAAAAAAATAATGTAAAGAAAAACCCTATTAGCAAGAATACAATTGATGCTGATAAGATACTTCCATGTCAAATGGTCTGTTCCTAAGCTCTGGTCTCATTTCATGCTGTATTCTGCAGTGGGCTATATGACATCTAATGGCTTTTTAAAAATAAAGATATATTTAAAACAGACAAGTGATACCCAAAAGGTATGTCATCTTGAAAACATCTGCCAACTCCTGGTATTTGAAGGAGGTTCAAACCCTAGGACTTTGGCTCTCTTGATGTCCCTAAGTACTCTTTGTCTTTGAACACATGAGGACATACATTTGCTTAGCATTTTTTTTCCATGGCTTCAGAAGCAGCTGGTAGGATGGCTGCCATTTCCCTCTGCCAGGTCATCTGAGACTCTCTGACTTGTCACATTTTCCTTCCTGAAAATTAGACAGAGATAGGGCTGTGGCAAGGGGGCAACAGCTGGGTCTTTCCTTTGTGCTCATTAAATTCTGACTGTGAATATATGACACCTTTGGATTTGTTTTTATACTTGTAGTATTATGGATTTCCTGTCATGTCCAAGTCCTAGTTGGTCACCATAAGGTACTGTTTCATATCACTTGATTTTCTTTTTGCTTAACAAATTCCAATCCTCTTGTCCAAGGTGACAGAGGCTCACTGTCATTGAAGGTCAGTGATGCTCCCAGCACATCTGTTTGCAAGCTGAATGGAAACAGCTAGGTGAGAGAAGGCTGCAAACCCCATTTCCATGATGAATGTTCATGTTTCCTTAGGCTACCTTTCAGTTTACATTAAATTCTCAACATTTTTTAGAGACAACCATGCCTTTGCCTGGGCAAATATAAATGCTGATCTTTAACTGAACATTGGTGTCCTTTCTCTGAGCTACTTAGTTACATCTGTTTTGTGTACCATAATGGGTTGGCCAGGGAGGTTGTGAGTGCTCCATCCCTGGCAGTGTTCAAGGCCAGATTGGATGAAGCATTGGGTGACATGGTTTAGTGTGAGGTGTCCCTGCTTATGGCAGGGGGGTTGGAACTAGATGATCTTAAGGTCCCTTCCAACCCTAACTATTCTATGATTCTATTCTATGATTCTATAAAAGAAGGTAGAGGATTTGAAATAGGAATTAAAGACTCAGTTTTTCAGCTGTTGTTGGATCTTTTCCTTGACTAACTTGTATGCTGTTTCTGCTATGGCTGAGTTTTCAGAAGCAAATGTAGTAAGAGTTTGTGGCACCAGAATTATTTCATGTGAATGGGTAAACCCTGATGCAAGAAAGTTATGCAAGCTTACTGAACTATAGCTATGCTGATGGTTTTGAGTAGAATAGCACATTATGAAAGGAAGGCATGTGGTCTGGTGATTAGACCCGGGCACTGGGGCTTCTTGATTCTCTTTTTGACTATTCTACAGACTTGCTTGGGTAGCTTTGGGCAAATCAGATGAGTCTTTTGAAGCTCAGTTCACTCATTCGTGAAGCTTCGTTAATACCTGTGGTCTAAGGTTGTTTTATGCCTTCTGCTATTAAAAACTTAATTACTGTATATTTTTATATTGCTACTGTTAACTGGTGTGTTCAAAAAGAATGAGAGAGAATCAAAGTCTATAAATGGACAACTGATAACAGAAAATAACATAAAATAGAATTACAATTACAGATAATTTAGACAATGAATGAAGTATGGTACTAAATGCCAGAGGTACAGAACTGAAGGTCTAAATCAGGAGAGTCTATGGGGCTATCTAGAAAAAAAAGTAGTTGATAGCTATTTATTGCAGTTTTCTTTGTACCAGTAAATCTGATGCTGATCTTATAATTCTTTTGAATTTTAGTGTCATTCTGTAGAAGTGCATGCTGTTCCATTCCAGGGAGCATGTCAGAATTCACTGTCACGAAAGAAGTTTGGCTTTTCCTGTTGAAATTAAAAGCTGTTGGCACTATTTGGAGCAAACCTAAACTGCATCTGAAAAGCACACCTAGCCATGAAAAATAATTTTGGGTTTACAAATATATGTTCTTTTGGTATTTTTCAGGCATTGTATCCTTTTTTTCTTTTTCTTTTTTGATGTATTCTTCAACAGTGGTATGAGATAACATGTTCATAGGGCTTGTGACTTTGTGACTCCGGTGGGTATCAGTGCAGTGGATAGCAGCAAGAGGTATTCTCACTCCCCTTCCCTCTTGCTCCCACTCGCAGCACACAGTATGCACCAGCTCTGCCATACATGGAGCTCTTTGGTGAGTTGCTTCCACTTGCAAACCCTGCAGACAATGCTTTTTTTCCCTGCCAGTTTGATTTTCCTTTACAATAGCTGACTGAAACATCCCAGATTGGTATTTGATGGATGCCAGAGGGAGAGCAAGGGAGCAGGCAGGAGCGTGTGGCTGGAGGAGGGTGAAGCAGATTTGATGGGGTGCAGAAGTAAAATGCTTTTGTGACCAGCTGGAATGACTTACTGCTGCCAGAACTGTATGTAGCTTGTTTTCTTTCCATCAGCGGTTTCTCCTTTTGTGGCAGATATCAGTGTTAACAGATTTTGGAGCCTCCCTCCTTTCATTTTTTCTTCATTTGCTTTTTTTGTCTTTCTAGTATGACCATTAAATCATGATGCAGGTATAAATGAGCTTATTTAATAATCCTTTGCCTATACACAAAGGCACTCTTCTCCTCCCACTTTCTTCATACCATCCATAATCTCCAGAGGGAACCCTGTGGTACATCATTTCAAGTGGGTGGTCAGCCTGTGCATATTTGAGTGCTCCCAGGTTTGCCTGTGGAAGCTGGAATGTCTGCAGTGTGGGCTGTTGTTCTCTCTACTTTTGAGAGACTTGTGGACATCTGCATAAGATAGCATTAAAAATATTCCTGACAATTGAACTTTTCTTGTCCTTTCCTACCTTGTTGGATGTAGAGCTATTTTCACTTCTTAAGAGTTTTCTACATAAATGGCAGGCTAGATAATCCATGCTGTATTTGGCCCTTTTTGCTGTCTCGTTCCACAAACACAGGTTAATCAGGTGCGACTTGACATGAGTTGCAGAGTCTGGAAGTGGAAGACATAACAGCAGGGATGAAAGTTTCCTCAGAGACATGCATGAGCTCATACTCCAAACTAACTGTTTTAACTAAAACTGCTCTTAAAAAAAAAAAAGGGTTGCTACACTGTGGTGATTTATAGGGCAAACTTTAACAGAGCAGTTCACCTGTTAACCTTTCATTTCTTTTAGACTTTAACAGCACTTCAAAACATGTTTTCTTATTATCCTTGTACAAGCCAAGGGTGGGTCCAGGACCATGTAAATCCAGTTTGTTGTAAACTGAATCCAGTACTACATAAAAGTTTACACTCAGTGTTTCTTCATATCTCAGATCGTGTTAAAAGTCTTTTCTCTCTGATAGTCTGAAAGAAGCAGAAGGAACCATTACCCTCCCATGTGTTGACCATTAACAAAACACTTATTGTCACTGAGAACTTTCATTGTCAATATATCCAAGCACAGAGACTAAATTTCATCAATTTACTGTGTCCTGTTGACTCTGCGTGGTCTGTGGCTCAATCCAGCATGTAAGAAAGTGTCATCTGTTTGCTGTGTACTTCTCTCCTAGACAAACTACCACAGTTGGTATGAATGGGAAAGCTGAGATTTTATTTTGTTCCTGCTGAATTAGGAAACATTCAACAGTCTAATCTAAGGGAACATCAACTGTCCTTGCAAAATTTTGGATCAGGCAGTACAAAGATACTCATTCCTTCAAACTTTAGGGGTTTTAGAGTTCTCAAATGCAGCAAAGTGAGTAAAATTGCTGGCTCCATCACCGCTAAAAAGATATTCTTACAGTTCGCAGTTTTAAAACAGAAGGATTAGATAGGCACCTCCTTATGAAAAGATATTGCTATTATTTTTCTGTCCTTCATTCTACAGTACATATGTGCTTTTTGCATAGTTTTTCAAATGATAAACTGCCCCCTTGTAGGGCATTAATATTTTCCTTCAACACTGTGATTTGCTGTTAACAAAAGGTTTTGGGGCAGATTGAAACTCTCAGGAATGGTGAGAAGATGTAGTATTTGTTGAACATCTGCTTTTCCGACAGGATGTTTAAAGCAAGTTCTCTTAACTGAGCAATAGAAACATCTACAAAATCTCTTGAGAGCCTGGTCCAACTTATGCTGGCACCCATACATTTTGGATATGTTAATCCGGGACATGGTTATGCACACTTTCACAATAAAGCTGGTTACAGAACAGGTGTAACATCCCTGCAGGAGCCCAGGGCTACTCTTAGGGGTTTCCAAGCTAGCCCAGCTCTCCTGAAGCCCACCTCGCAGGGCATGTGCTCCAGCCCCCTGACATGCTGCTCCAACACAACTGCTACAATCAGGGTTTCGTTTTGTAACATTTTCTTGATTTTTGGTACGTGCTTGTCATGCACCTGCTTTGTAGCTCTTAATTTCTAATAGGGCTTATGCAGTGTTGTCACTGTTCAACACAACAGCTAAACAGCGAGAACTGTTGGATTTGTGACCATGAAAATAGGGTGGTAAGGAACTGGTCAGCACAGGTTGCCCAGAGAAGCTATGTCTGCCCCATTCCTGGGAGTGCTCAAGGCCGGGTGGGACAGGGCTTGAAGCAACCTGGTCTAGTGGAAAGTGTCTCTGCCTGTGGCAGGGTGTTGGATCTGGGTGATCCCTTCCAACCCAAACCGGTCTATGATTCCATGATTGCATAATGGATTACCTCTAACTACTTCAGTTTGTATGTTGATAAACTTTGCCTATCCATGTTATGCAGTTCCTGGGGTAAAAAGCCTCTTCTCTAGGATGCTATATTTCCTGTGTGGTTTCAGGGCATGTACTTGGCTACATACTGAAAATTTAGAAAGCTTTGTGTATTATGCTGAAAACACAGTATCCACCATGTTCCTCATGGTTTTATACAGTGACAGTTGCTTTAAAACTTTCATTACTCAATTTCATATATTAAATTGCTTCAAAGTTTACTCTGGGATGTAAACTTTATGATCATATGTCTTAGTTTAAACCCAGACAGACAGCACGTTCACTCACTCAACCCCCCCTGCCTTCTTGCCCTGCCCTCTTTTCTCCCCACTCCCAGAGGGGTGGGGGGAGGAGAACCAAAGGAATACAACTCCCATGGGTTAAGATAACAACGATCCAGTCACTAAGGTATAACACAAATCACTATTGCTATCACCAATAATAAT
>NDXB01005347.1:0-24600 GCA_002631895.1 Agapornis roseicollis
CTGGAGAGTTGGGCAGGGAGAAACTTGATGGAATTCAACCAGGGCAAGTGTAGAGTCTTGCATGTGGGGAAGAGCAACCCCATGGACCAGTACAGGTTGGGGGTTGACCTGCTGGAAAGCAGGGAAGGGGAAAGGGACCTGGGGGTCCTGGTGGATGGGAGGATGACCATGAGCCAGCCATGGGCCCTTGTGACCAAGAAGGCCAATGGCATCCTAGGGTGCATTAGAAAGGCTGTGGTTAGCAGGTCAAGAGAGGTTCTCCTCCCCCTCTACTCTGCCTTGGTGAGGCCACATCTGGAATATTGTGTCCAGTTGTGGGCCCCTCAGTTCAAGAAGGACAGGGAATTGCTTGGAAGAGTCCAGCGCAGAGCCACAGAAATAATGGAGTGGAACATCTCCCTTATGAGGAGAGGCTGAGGGAGCTGGGTCTCTTTACCTTGGAGAAGAGGAGACTGAGGGGTGACCTCATCAATGTTTACAACTATGTAAAGGGTGAGTGTCAGGATGATGGAGCCAGATTCTTTTCAGTGGTGTCCAGTGATAGGACAAGGGGCAATGGGTGTAAACGGGAGCATAGGAGGTTCCATATGAGCATCAGGAGGAACTTCTTTCCTGTGAGAGTGACAGAGCACTGGAACAGGTTGCCCAGGGGGGTTGTGGAATCTCCTACGTTGGAGATATTCAAGGCCTTCTGGACAAGTTCCTGTGTGATGTACTCGAGGTTACCCTGCTCTCTCAGGGGGGTTGAACTGGATGATCTGTTGAGGTCCCTTCCAACCCTTAGGATTCTGTGATTCTTTGAAAATAAATTAAAAAACAAATAAAAATCATCACACTGAATTTTCAAAGCCTGTGGTGCAAGCAGCACAGGGTTAGCCTTGTAGATAACATATTGTCAGAGCACTGCCATGTCCCAGACTTCTTTCTGTGGAATAGGAACTGGAGTGAAGCTGAACTACGCTACTGATCCTTCTGGATAGGTGGATCCATTTTAACATGCTCTGGCTGGCTTTTAGGTATCTGAAATTAGTACTGGAAACTGGAATGGAAAAAAATGGGTAATATGAATAAGTTAAAGCATCCATAATCATAGATACACAGTATCTGCTTAATAATAAAACCAAAGCAGGAACTTAACCCTTATGAAATTCCAAATATCCAAACAGAAGAGTAACTGGAGAACTTGCATAGTTGAGTTGCAAATCTTGAGTGCTTCACTTATATTTCATTTGAAGAAGGTAATGACTTAGTGATTAAATAATATTATGCCACATTTAAAAGTAAAGTCTCCCACTCCCCCTTCATTTCCTGAAGTTTGAGCCCTGTTTAAATCACTGTAAAACTGCTTGGTGCTTAATCATATTCTGACATGTCAGTTCATGCACCTCTCTGGGATCCAGCTCACTTTCATGTGTCTGCAACTGTCTCATACCTTCCATGCTCTGACTTTTCTTTTAGCAGAGTTGACTGTGAGCTACAAATTCAAGCCTCAGACTTGAAGCAGCTGCATAAGTTTCCTTGTACAGTGCCCCGTTTTCATGCAATATGTGCTGCTGAATATTATATTCTACAGAATCCTAAACTTGAAAGCTGAAAAGCTGCTAGAAATTGCCTGTAACTTTAGTAATTCTTCATAGGGTGATTTGTCTGTATTCTACCCCGGGATATTCATCTGAATTTTAGCACTGAAATGCATGGTTGGTGGGAATCTGCAAGCATCTTGGTCTGTGTGTTTACATGCGGTTATATCAGAATTTGTAACACGTATGAATAATGACTTTTTGTTCCTCTTTAGTTCATTTGTATTTCCACTGCTCTGTGGAATATGATTCAGCAGCATGAAACTTAATCCTGAACAGTTCACAAATAGATTTTCAAACTTAGTGTGGAAGAAGGTACAATTGAAGGGATTCTCTCCTTGCCTTCACAGTGCTTTTAATTCTTGCAACACAGTCTCATTCTCAAAAGATAGAAATCTTCTTTGATTACTGAAACTATATGTAAATAGCTATGGCTCACAGACTTTATTAAAGTTAGTATCATCTGGTAATGCTTATGGCTTGTAGATAATATTTATTAAGATTAAATAGTGGAATTGATACAGATAACGGTGGCTATAAACATAGATTTACATTTTTCATCCATAGTGGTGATAAAATTTAAGGTTTTATTTTGTACTTAAAAAGAAAAAATCAGTTCAATCTCAGAGACTTAAGATGATTTTTCCTGGGGTCTCTATATTTAGTCATGAGCTAGCTAAAACCTCCCACCTGAAAAGCTTGCATGTTTATGCTCAGGCTGCTGTTGCAAAGCTCATGTAAGCTAATATTGTCATTAGTTTAGGCTTAACTTTTGTGAGTTTCAGACAGAGTTTTAACATTCTTTATTGCCAACAAACAAAATTATTCTGATTTTAACTTACTGTTTATATAGTTTCTGGACTACCTCAGGACATTGATTTATGTAGGGCTGGACAGTGCATAGAATGAAGCTCAGCCACTCAAATCTGCATACATGTAGAGTGTTTTGTAAATGTGAATTTAATACTTTATTTAGCTCAAGTTTCTAGTTGAGGATAGTTGTTTAGTGAGCCTGTAAAGATGTACAGCATTCTGAAGAGAAACAGTACAGTATTCCCTTTTTTTGCTAGCTCTATGCAGTGTAATTGCTCTGGCAGTTTTACTGGCACTTGTTTTCTTTCACTTCACCATAAAAGCATATCACTAAGTTCACATTTTCCCAACACAATAAAACCAGAAATTCTAACATTTGGTACATCCTGGGCTGGGCTGACTCCAGGGTTTAATCTGGTTGATATTGCAGAGCTGGTTTACTGCCATAAAGCTAGAATGATGGTCTGTTTAAATTTCGTGTTTCATTGGTGTAATATAAGTGCATTCTCCTGTTTTGTTTTGTTCTCTTTTTCTTCCCTTTAATAACCACTGAAAAGGAACAGCCACTGAAATGCTAAAAATGAGTGAATGACACATTGTAAGGAAAGAGGCTCTACGCCAAATTCCACACATCTACACTGCCAACATTTATCCACAATGTTGGCAAAGCAGAGAAACACTTCTGAGCTGCTCTGTTATTTATGAGACAGATAAGTTTTTTTTCCTGGTGACACAGCACTGGATAATCTGAATTTTGTCACCGTCAGTTTAGCCACCAGTTTTTATGTGATGTGGGGTAACTCACTTTAACCTATCCTTGTCTCTAGTGTCTTTATCGGTAACATGGAGGTAATAGTTAGGTATCTGATATTAGTATTCTGACACTGAATTCCGTTAAGATCCAGGAGTATATTCTGTCTTTATGTGAGGCATTATTACATATGAAAATAATACTTACTTATATGAATTTAATGAGCAGTTACTCAGGGTGTTGTGAACATAGTCCATAAAAACAATACATATTGAGTACATATTTTTCCATCTATTAATAAGTGTTTGAAAAAGTCAGGTACAACAGTTTTCTTCAATTTCATTTAACAGATACGTTTATACACACGTAAAGCTATTCTGCCTTGTTTGTCTTTCTGAAGTCATTCCAGGATCTGCCTTCACTGTGAAATACCATTTTTTACCATCTTCATCCTTTCCCTCCCCTCTGTCTCTCCAGTGTTGTAGCTAAAATATATTATTCTGTTTTCTAATTAAATTTATAGACATGGTGTTGTGTTATAGAATCATAGTATATGGAATTGTTTTCTCCCCTCCTCCCCTTTTTCTTGTCCTGGAAAGACCCATAACGCAGCTTTCCTGGTGTTGTAAACTGCCAATAGAGAGCATGAAGTTAGAAACGTATGTTCAGTTCAGTGAGAATGTTAGTTTGAACAATGTGTACTAACTCCTTGTGCATGTGGAAGTTAATTACTGAGTAAGAGATTTCATATATTCATTCTAGGAAGTTGCCTTGGGCAAAAAATACAAATTCTTACTTTCTGAAATGCCTTCACTGCAGTAGGCACTGAAAGCATGTCTAAGTTCAAGCAGATAAATATTCACTGTAAATGTAACCTGTGTACTTACACAGCTACACAGAAGCTGTTTTTCTGTGCAGCTTGAATACTACACAGAAACAATGCAGCTGGGAGGAGGAGATGGGGGGGGGTGAAGGAAAAGAACAATTAGAACAGCTATTTTTCAAATAGCTGTCCAGGTTTTCTTGGTTAACATTAAGTGTGTGTTTGTGTACCTCATGTGTTCAGTCTTCCAAAATGGATAGATCAAGACTTTAAGGTCCAGTCCACTTGTATTGGTCTGACTGCATTAAACATAGGGGTACATTGAATTTGTTTAGTTTCTTTTTCCTTGAGCTCTCCCTAGTAGAAATATCTCCTTGCAACAAGCTAATGTGCCCTCCTTTTTCTGCTTTTGAGTTTGTGGAACAAAGAATATACCAAAGAAGAAACAAAGCTTCAAGTTGTGTTTTTATTTCAACTTCCATTTATGCTCTTTGTGTTCATACAGGTTTAATTTTTTAATGAAAATGTCAGCATTAATTTAACTTTTTTTTTTTTTTTGCTTTGTTGCTTTTTTGTGTGTAATTTTTCCTTTTTTTCTAAGAGTGTTTAATTTTAGTGTGGTTTTAGACTGTTGTTTAGCTGGGTTGTTTTGGTTTTTCTTTGATTTCATTTTAAGTTTCAACGAAGTCTTTGTCCTGTTTTATTCCAGCACAGGGTTTTCTCTTGTGCTTTGTTTGGACTTATTAGGACTTCAGAGTAAAAAGCAAAGTTTTATTTCTTTTTAAAGATCACATACATTCTGCCAACTAAGAATATTGCTGGTGAGCCAGATAGCTCCAGGAGAAGGGTTATAAAGGTGGCTTGAAAGTGTCTGTGGTTTAGAAACCACACAGTACAGACACTCATAAAATACATGATTTATGCAGAGAGAGAGAGAGTTATTTGAGTCTAGAGAAAACGTCTGTGGGACTCATGAAGAAAGGTGACAAACTCTAAAAACTCCTTTTTATTTGCTCAGGATATAATTCCTCCCGTATTATATGCATTGCCTGTGAAGTACAGTATTCGCCTCTTTGATAGAAGCACCTCAAACAAGTCATTACTTAATTTGGTCCAGAATAACTTAGCCAAGGTGAATCTACATAAATCATTACACATTGTGTTAATTTACAGTGTAAACGTTAAAAATATTTTGCCGTGAGATCAGTGTTGAACGTGTGCAGTGAGGGAGAGCTTTTTGTGCAGACCAACTTTAGCATTTTATAGATTCCTGACTGTCACCTGGCTCGCTTTTTCTAAATTGCTGCAACACGAAATCACCCCAGAAACAGCAATATTGTAATTAAAGCTTCTGTTTAAAAGCTTGTAGAATTTCGGTGTACATGGGGATCTCAATTGAAAAGGTGAACAATTGTTAGCTTTCACATTATTTCTCTTGTCTTGAAGGCTGAAGTAACATGTATTATTTATGTCAGTGAGGGAGAAGTCACCAAGTTTGTGATCCCTCCTTCAGCCTCCCAACAGGAGCCATGGTAGCAGGAGTTAGGCATGGATAAGCCCTGTGATAGGAAACCTTTATAGCGCTTTCAAAACTTTAAATTGGCAAAATGGGTTGCCAAACATTTTCTTTCTGCATTAATTTGTCTGCGATTTCTAAGGATGAGAAACACTTGAGCATCTACTCCGAAATCAAAGACCGAAGTACTCATATTCCAAACATAAGAGGATTGATTTTACTGAAACAACTAATTAAAGCTTCATCTAGTTGAAGCTACACATCAGTTTCAGTAGGAACAAACCCTTCTGGAGGGTGGTTCATCTCATGCTAACACAGGTTTTGAGGTCTAATGAGAATGAATAGTTTTCTGGAACTGCCGAGCTCTTCTCTCATCAGCTGCAGAACAAAAGCAATGTCAAGAGCAAATTGAACTTGCCTTTTAGTGACAATTTGTTTGAAAAGAATCTTACCCTGTGTCCTGGTTTCAGCTGGGGTAGAGTTAGTTTTCTCCCTAGGAGCTGGTGCAGTCCTGGGTTTTGGCTTTAGTCTGAGAACAATATTAATAACACACTGATGGTTTAGCTGGTGCTAAGTCAAGTTTACACTAAGTCAAGGACTTTTCAGTCTCTCTTGCTCTGCCAGTGAGGAGGAGCACAAGAAGCCATGAGGGAGCAGAGGCAGGAAACCAGGAAACCTGACCCAGACTAGCTCAAGGGGTATTCCATACCACAGAGCTCAGGTAATAGAAACTGGAAGGAGCTGGCTGGGAGCCACTGCTTAGGTCAGGCTGGGCATGGGTCAGTGTGCAGTGAGCAATTGCATTGTGCGTCACCTGAGCTTCCTGGGTTTTATTCCTCTTTCTTTGTTATCCCCCTTTTAATTAAAATCATTACTATTATTACTATTTGTTGTGGTTTAAACCCAGCCACGCAGCTTGTTCAGTCACTCAACTCCCCCTTTCTTGCCCTCCTCCTGCTCTTGGAGGGATGGGGAGGAGAATCGAAAGAATGCAACTCCCGAAGGTTGAGATCAGAACAGTTCAGTAACTAAGGTATAACACAAATCACTGCTGCTACCACCAATAATAATAGTGATGAAGGAGACAACAAGGGAAGAGAATACAGCATCTCACCAACCACCGACAGATAATTCACCCCACCCAGCCTGACTAAGCACCGATCAATACCTCCTCCAACCCCCCCAGAGCACTCGCCCTTCCGGGTAACTCCCAGTTACATCCTGGGCATGACGTGCTATGGTATGGAATACCTCTTTGGTCAGTTTGGGTCAGGTGTCCTGTCTCTGCTTCCTCCTGGCCTCCCCTCCTCCCTGGCAGAGCATGAGGCTCACAAAGTCCTTGCTCAGACTAAACATCTGAGCAATAACTAAAAACATTCCTGTTATCAGGAATTCTGTTCCCAGACTGAAAGTCAAAACCACAGCTGCACCAGTTACTAAGAAGAAGAAAAAATAGCTGCTACTGCTAAACCCAGGACACTGTTATTACATTTTACTTTATTTCAATTATTAAACTGAAGTAATAGTCTTTGACTTCCCTTTAAAAATTCTAAAGTGTATCTCTTTATATATACTAATAAATGAATTTTATTAAATGCATTTTAATAAAAGTACAGAATTAATATGCAAAACACCCAAACCAAATGTAGTTAGGTTGAGATTAATTTTACTTTTGCACAGGCCTATGTAAGCCAATAGATCATCAAAATGACTGGGTTAATAAATAATGGTATTTAATGAGGTATTTGGAAACAAAATCAACTTCAGACAAGTTACAGTTCAAATCTTGTGCAAACAGGTGCAGTTGAAGTGGATTGAATGGATTTGATCCTTGACGTTTCTTAGGAGGCTGAAAAAGACAGAGGAAGCTTTTTGAAGGGCTCTATGTAAGGGAGAGTCACCAGTGTGTTTCTCCCCAGAATTTTAAGACATCAGTTTTACCTCCTGGAGAAATTTTCTGTTTGAAATGTGTAAGTTTTGCCATTGTTACATTTGCCAATGTTGTGTCACATTTGCATCATGAAATTTGCTAACTTGCCCTGCATTAGCTTGGACTGGTTTGCACATACACCATTAGAAGTGATTAAATAGGTGTCCAGTTAAACTGTCTTCCCCTGACAAGCTTAAGTAAAATTTATTTCAATAAACCAAGCCATTAGGAAGCCATCTGTTTGAAAATGATCTAGGACTTTGATTTTAATATTTGTGTCTGCGTTGCTTGTAACTGAATTGCTGACTCTTGCATTTCTATTATGTGAAACTCACAAGCAGGGATGTATAAATCTTGGGATTTATGTACTAATTACAGTAAATTTTTGTGATTGTTTGCTGCTATAAATTGTCCAAACAAGATGCGGTCAGCCTTCTAACTCACCCTTCCTTAAGAACTGTAAGTCTCCATCATTTTTCTAACCTGAATTACTGTTTTTCCATCAGTTAAGTGGAGAAATAATGTCATTCACACAGCAAACTGTTAAAAACCTTATGTTTTGTTACCTTTTGCCTTGCAGTTTCCCATTTGGTACTTTACTTTGGATGGTATATAAAGCAAATAAGCAGGTGGAAATTGGGTCATAGGAATCTTTCTAGTGCCAAAAACCAACTTAGCGGAAATTGTTGAGCATGACTGTTATTTTCTAAGCAGCTTTACTTTTCTCATCTGATTTTGGCATAATGTTCCACAGTATTATGTATGTTTGAAAAACCCACAAATTATACTGTATCCATTCGGCTCTCATGAGCTCCTTTTACCAACAAACTCATTTCATATAGATAGATGTCCACTGGAAATAGGAAATCTTTTATTTGAAAAGTTATAGGTTTACTTTCACATTTTTATGATCTTTAAATTTCAATAGACAATCTAGACAAGAGCTGAAGCTCTAAAACTCCAGCCTGCCAAAGCTGTTCAGTAAGTTAATGCATACTTTGAATATTATTTAATAAAAATAGGGTTTTGAATAGGACTAGTTGAATGCATAGATTATATATATGATCTATTTATGTATCTGGGTTTCTTACTAGTTTTTAATTCTTTTTCCCCCTTACTATCAGTCTTTCTCCAAAAAAAATTACCCTTTGGTAATCACTCGTGGTTCCACAGAGATCAACAGAGACACTGTCATTACATTAGTCACTCTCAAAACCATCTTGGAAGCTGTCATTAGCTATAGCTAATTCAGAATGAAAGCTTAGGAATTCCTAGATGAGGTTCCTGACAGCTGTCTGTCTTTGTGCACTGGTTAGAGCTGATCAGTGTGGTTGTTCTCATCAATCTGTGACTCAGATTCTACCTGAACACCATATAGTGACAAGAAACAGGGAGAGATGAATCCAGAATTCATCCATGTTGCTGAACTTATGTCTTGGAGACACGTTCTGTCCCTCCTGGAAAAAGTATGCATAATAAAGCTTGGGATGATTTCATTTCTTTATTTGCCTTTAATCCATACATGTTCAGCATGAGTTGTTCTGAAAAACGTTTAGATGCACAGGGCACTGTTGTAATGCTATCTTTAGGTTCCTATAGATGTCAGGAGATCAAAAAGATCATCAGAGTTTTGGACTTCAGTATCCAACTACACAACATCTTTTTGTCCATTCAGGGTTTCTTTGCACAAGCTGCAAGCCTGTGCTTAAAACCAGCTCGCAGTGTTTTCATGTATGCAACTGGTATTTCGGAAAATGTATTTCCTGCTGGTTTTGCAGAATAATAATTTAAAGCAATCAGGTAATTATTGCCTTCAGGGAGCCAAGTGCATGTTCATCACCTGCTCCAAGCTCAGGAGTGTTGCATCCCAACTAGAAGGAAGTGCAGCAGGAGGGCCAGGAGACCTCCTTGGATGGATAAGGAGCTGCTGAGGAAAATTTGAAGGAAGAAACAGGCTTATAAAAGGTGGAAGCAAGGACAGGAGGCCTGGGATGAATACAGGGATGTTGTCTGGGAAGCTAGGGACGATGTAAGGAAAGCTAAGGCCCAGTTAGAATTAACCTTAGCTAGGGATGTTAAGAATAACAAGAAGGGATTCTACAGGTACATTGCAAATAAAAGACAGACCAGAAACAACATAGCCCCCCTCTGGAAGCTATCAGGTNGATGTAAGGAAAGCTAAGGCCCAGTTAGAATTAACCTTAGCTAGGGATGTTAAGAATAACAAGAAGGGATTCTACAGGTACATTGCAAATAAAAGACAGACCAGAAACAACATAGCCCCCCTCTGGAAGCTATCAGGTGAACTGGGTACACAGGATTTGGAGAAGGCTGAGGTTCTGAATGACTTCTTTGCCTTGGTCTTCAACGGGAAAGGCTCTGACTGCACCACCCAAGTCTTGGAATTCAGGTGAAGGGACTGTGAGAATGAAGACCTTGGGCCCACTGTAGGAGAGGATCTGGTTTGAGACCATCTTAACCTGAACGTGCACAAGTCCATGGGACCTGATGAAATCCATCTGTGGGTCCTGAAGGAGCTGGCAAGTGAAGTTGCTAAGCCACTGTCCATCGTATTTGAGAGATCATGGCGATCAGGTGAAGTTCCCGATGAGTCTTGCATGGCACGGTTTAGTGTGAGGTGTCCCAGCTAATGGCAGGGGGGTTGGAACTAGATGATCTTAAGGTCCTTTCCAACCCTAACTATTCTATGATTCTAGGATTCTATTCTATGCGTTGTAGTTACAGGTACGTGGTGTACATCAGCCCTTGTAGGTCAAATGTTGCGCACTGGCTGGGTCAAACAGGGATTGATACCCTACTGTGGGTTTCTTAATCTTTTTCAGATCTTTTTTTTTAGACATGGAACATATCTGGGACAATCTAATGTCTCTGGAACTGTGTCACCTCAAAGGTGACATGGTTTTACTTGAGCTTATAACTAGTTTTCCCTGCTGGAAATTCTTACCAGGAAATGAGTGATGCTAGTGTATTATTAGCTATTTGGAATAGCAAGAAAGTAACGTAATAGAGGTGCTAGAATCTTCAAAGCAATAATTGTATTCATACAACTTTCAGTATTGGCTTAGCATTTTAACTGAAGGTTTCCTTAATGCTCCCTAGAAATTAGAAAGAGATTGGTGGGTTTGCATGAAGGAGAAGTTCATATAAAGCTTTGTCCACTGAAAACAGACCCTTGTCCTGTCTGTAATGTACAGTTTTAAAGTACTTTTTATAGTTGAAAAAACTGAAACACAATCAGCTTTTCATTTTGTCTAGCCCCAGATGATTGCTTTAGTGTCTTTTGGATAGATTTGATCACTGACTCATGGTCTGCTATTATCAAACCCAGAACTCTTTCTCAAGAAATAAGGTTTAACTGAAGGGGGGGAAAAAATCAAATTATTTCAAGTGAGAAGGTTGGGTAATCTGGCATCCACAGGATGTCTAAGTCCTGATGCATATTAAAATGAGTAGGCTAATTTAAATGAAATCACTGATTCTGGGCCTCTTGGAATAGGAAAGCATGTCTCAGTTAAAAAAGCAGCATAGACACACTTCTGAAACAAAAGCAACGCCATAACTGATGCCTTCACTTGAAAACAAAACCAAACAAAATCAACCTCTGGAAAGTCTGTTGTCAACAACACTTGGTTTTTGACACTGGAGAATGATACAGTGGCATGTTTGTGAACCACATCAACACACATGCTCTCTCATTGTGTTTTTTGGTATTTAATACTTTTCCTGATGGATTTTTTTTTCCCAAACCAAAAAGCTTCTTGTTCATTCTTTCACTTTGTTTTCACAACTTGTGTCTTATTCTTTTATGCCTGCATTAGCTAAATTTCACCAGGTGTTTCAGAGGTTGACAGCATTCATATTGATCCTTCAAAACCAAGCAGATCTCTTCAGTTCTGGTAGAAGTCAGTGTACTGCCTCCTTAGAGAAGATGCTGAATGAGTGGGTCACGAGTGACTGGAAGAAATAATTTACCAGTCTAGATTGCTGCCCAGTTATTTCAGAATAAATGTGAGGTTCTGGGACCAGAGTTAGTTGCATGAGCCTGCCACAGCAGTCCAGGAAGGATGGTTGAGGGAAGCCTTGTCCCAGTGTGCAGAAAGGGTAGAAGAGGTGGTGTCACGGACTCCCAACTGCAGATCACAGCAGTGACTGCCTGAAAGCAGACTGGTTTGTCAGAAGGAGTTATTGATGTGTGGACAGTGAGACTAAAGAAAGCTAAATGTACCCATGTTTGAATTATTATAGAATCCCAGACTGGTTTGGGTTGGAAGGAACCTTAAAGCTCATCCAGTTCCAACCCCCTGCCATGGGCAAGGACACCTTCCACTAGAACAGGTTGTTCCAAGCCCCATCCAAGCTGGCCTTGAACACTGCCAGGGATGGGGCAGCCACAGCTTCTCTGGGCACCCTGGGCCAGCGCCTCAGCACCCTCCCAGGGAAGAGCTTCTGCCTAAGAGTTCATCTCACTCTCCCCTTTGTCAGGTTAAAGCCGTTCCCTGTTCTGCTGCCACTACATGCCCTTGTAAACAGTCCCTGTCCAGGTTGCTTATAGGCCCCCATTACAGTTATTTTTGCCAGGCTGCTTTATAAAAGACCTTTCCCCAGTATGAAAATCATTGACATGTAAGTCCATATGAGCCTTCATCTACCTAACATTTTTATTTCTGATAATTAATTATTTATTACCATTGCAGTGTGAGTTTGTGCCTGGAATAGGGAAGTTTTAATATCCTTCAGAAAATCTTACTAATGAAGTAAGGTCAGCCTTACCTCCATCCCTGGAAAGGTGATGGGACAACTTGTTCCTGTGTGATGTACTCTAGGTTACCCTGCTCTCGTATGGGGGTTGGACTAGATATCTTTCGAGGTCCCTTCCAACCCTTAGTATTCTGTGATCCTTTTGTTGATTACTGAATAGACTGGACAAAGAAGGTGATACCCAATGTTGCACAAGAATATTATATTTCCAATACTTTCATCTCTAACTTTGACCCTCTGCTCTTGAAGACAGACTTTTTTGACAGTTAGTAACAGCAACTACTATTGCTGTATGTTTTGCTACACAAAACTGGCAATTCAGTGAAAGATCTCAGATGCTGACTTTGCCACCCTGAAGTGAAGGACTTTTCTAAATGAGTATGGAGTTCCAAAAGATATCTGAACTTCAGATTTCATTCAGCTTTGTTTTCTCTCATTTTTCTCCCTCGCGATTCAAGCCTCTGATTCTAAAGTATTCTCAAATGGATATTCATAAAGAAGAAAAAGAATTAAATGCATCTTGTCCTATTTTGAGCACTCTTTGCAGGATTGGGCTATTTGACTGTATTGTATGGGTATGTGCTTTACAGAATTTGCTTTTGTTTTGCTTTTAAGAAAAGGGTATGATGTTCAGATTTGATAAAGCATCCCCTGCCCTACACTGACATAAGTATGTTACTTTATATAGTTGGAATAGAAATCGGTTTTATGTCTCTAAGCAAAAAAATGAAGTGCTGTAGAGGAAATATTTCTGGGGAAGTATTGTACAAAACAAAATTTTGTAAGCAGTTGCCTTTTTTATATACAATTTAAAGTATGGTTTGCATTTAAAATACGGACAGATGAGTAATTTTGTTTAAGGACATGCAGATCTTCTCATTCAGTATGGATCTGATGGCAGACCATAAAATGCTTTTCACTAGAAAAGACAAAGATTTCATAATCTCTGTATCAGAATTTGTGGTAATGCAAATTCATTATAGACATTGAGACTTCCCTCATTAGCTTTGATGTCTAGTTCTACCAAACACTGAACTTCCTATGAGCTACCCAACAAAGACTTTGCCATACTTGATTCTTTTTCTTTCTGAGTGATAAGCCCAAGAGAAGATGGAATGCTTTAGATTGAGTGACTCCAAACTCTGTCAGATTTGGAGACAGAACAGGCTTCTCTTTGTCAGGTTTTGTTGAAGAGTTAAGAGTAGGTTAAATCTGTGCTAGTCGTGGTAGCATGTGAGTCACAGTGAGATCTCTCATAACAAATGCTTTGACTGGGTGTCCCAGGTGGCCACTTTGATCTGCCTAAAGAACACTTCTATAGTTCTCTCTTGACCTTATTTTTTATTAATGTTATATTTTTCCAGTGTGGAGAATAAAACTCCAACAAACCAACATTCACTTAGCTTCTTTTATGGTCATGATTCACCACTATGGAAATCAAGCAAAGCTTGGAAGAATGCTGTGTGGTGGCTTGCCAGTGCTTTGAAGTGCATGGGCAATCAAAGCCATTTGGACATGGTTTAACTTGAACATAGCACTAATGTGTTATTTCCAGAGTTTCTGTGTGTGGTTCTCCACCCAGAAAATAAGAAGTCAATGACAATGCATCCTCATACTTTTGTCCTAAGAACACATTAGAAATACATTATAATGAAGAGGGGTTGAAAATATTAAAAATGGTTATCCTGAAAAGTTGCAGACAAATGTTTCTTATAAGTAAAGAAGAACAGAATTAGTTACCTACAATGTTAAGAGCTCTGAATGTTGCCCTTATTTTTGATATATGTATCTATAAATGGTTTGAAATTCCAGTTTGGTAGCTTGGGTATAATTTTACAATATTGAAGAATATATATTTTCATTAGGAACAAGTGTTTACCTCAGGCAGGAACTCTTCCTCTGGCATTTGGCTAAGAACATAGGAAGAATATCAAAATAAAGAGCAGCTCAAATGTAGTTCCAGTTATGTAATGAAGAGCACTCAGGTAGTGAAGAGCTGTTTCTAAGTGTAACTGCATGGAGTGCTTCATAACTATGTTAACTTTTATTGAAAGTGAAAATTGGGCAACTGACTTGTCATGTTCAACTTTTGCAATAGTGAGAAGAAACACAGGCTTGTCACAAGCTTCGTAACATCCCATCAGCTGGAAATGGATTGGATTGCTCTGTTTCCATTCTAGCCCTCTAAGCTCATATACCTTTAAGCTTTGTTTAAGCAGAGTTGGAATCAGGTTTCTCTCTGGTTCAGTTTCCAGCCAGGATGATTTGTTTTCTATTTCATGGTAAATATGAGACTTCACTGTCTCCGCCACCCTATAGGATGAGTAGTGATGGCTGTGTCTCTAGGTTCTCTGGCAGATTATACACATCTTTTCCTTTAGTCGGGTTACAGTTTGCCTCTTAGAAGCATGTGATAATTGATGTAGACAAACAGAGATGTAAAAGTTCCCTAAAATCAATGATTCATTTTATTAGGCGGCACAAAAAAATCATACAGAAGAGCAGACGCTAAATATGCTGTGTATACTTCCCTTTCCCCGTGTTGAGTGTTGTTTGGGCCATAGTCTGCGTGCTCCATGCCATCCATCTCTGTACAGAATTTGTCTAAGTTCTATTGCATGCATGGCAGTGTCAGAATTCTGAAGCCAGTTTCCTTCTCACTTGGCTGGCCCACAGTCAGAACAGCGTGCTTTGCTGTTCCTTTCATGCCCAAGTTTTGTGTCTCTGCGATTCATGGCATCTCACAAATGCTTTAGCCTTTGAAGTTCCAGTCCTAACATTTGATCTTCCTTTTTTTTCTTTGGAATTCTGTAGCTCCAAACTCTGGCTTGCAGGAAGGGTTCAGATGAATTGATTGCTGTCTGGCTCAGGCGCCCCATTGTCCTTTTATTTTCCCTCTTGACTGGGATCTGCTAGGGTGGGATGTTTTCTGCAGTCCCATGTCTGAGACACATATGACTCAGCCCTGACAGCATATGGTTGATTTCACATCCTCTGAGGTATTTAATGATACAGCAATTTCATAACCGCAACCAGGCCTCATACTTTGTTCTGGGGTAGATTTCCCACATTGTAACATATGCTGCCTCAAATGTAGTTTCTGAACAGTTTTGAGTATTTTATGTACACACTGTACTGGTGGCATTCTCCATTTCACACAATACTTAACCTGACTGCTGCTTATGTGCAGAGTATGTAAACAAGCATTAGAGTGCAATGAAATACAAGAACTGAGAATTGACTCACTACATAACTTCTAAATAAAAGGTTAGTGACAAAGCCAGGAGCTGCTTTATGTAAATCTTAAAAAGATAGAGCCAGTAGTTCTCTGAGCAGAAGAATTTCACACTGATTATAAATCAGAAACATAAGAAAAACTGATGCAACAAAATCCTATTCCATACTTTTCCAGGCTTGTTTGAAATAATCTGAAGTTTGCTCTGAAGATGAGCTGACAAGAAGTTTGTGAATGTCTTAAAATTTCCCACAACAAGCCTATATCTCAATATAGATGTTATTTATTGGACTGCAAACATTTAAATAATCAGCATTGTCTTAGTTTTAGGAGAATATTCAAGGGTCTCAGAAGGGAAGGTGCGTGTGGAAACTCTGCCTGACCAGCCTGGTTGGCTTCTGTGGTGAAACAAATGCCTCTGTGCAAGGTAAAGTTAAGTGGTTATTCCACTGTGAAGCTGCATCTGAGTACTGCATCTGGTTTTGGGCTCTCCAGAGATACTGACAAACTGGAGAGAGACCAGCAGAGGACAACCTAGGTGACCTGGGGACTGGAACAGGTTATGCAAGGAGACACTGTTTTTTCTCTCCAGAAAAGGCTGGGGTGGGAGGAATCTAAACTTAACTAGGCATGTTCCAGAGAAACCTGCTCTAACTTCAACATTAGTTCTGCTTTGAGCAGGAGATGAGAGACTGCCAGCAGTCACATTTGAACTTATTTTATAGAACTCTAAAATATTCTTTCAGTACTTTTGTTTTGTTTTGTTCAGTTGTTTTGTTTTAAAGATCACATTGAGGACATCATAAGGTCTTGAGCGGCATCAAGCCTTGTATATTACAGCTTATTTCTTGATACATCCATAATAATCCTTTTCTATATGCTTTATTTACGAATTTTCATCACTCAAAATAAGAACCAAGTCTCATTTAGTAGTACTTTATAAATAAAAAGATGATACCTTTAAGCCTCATACCAGGCTAGAGGTTTGGAAGCAGAATTTTGGCTTTCATCACCCCTAAAGCCACAACGGGTTTTTTTTCCCCTGCTATAGTTCCAAAGAGAATAATAGCAGCATCTGTAACGTTTGACTTGCACACAGTAAAATTTCTGCAGTGGCATTGGAACATCATCCCTGCTGCTTGGTTTTGTGCTACCCTTTGTGTGCAGTTTGAATATCTGGCTGAACCAGTTTTAAGAGCTACTCCTGATGGCAACAGTTATCCTGATCCTGGGTACTTTCTCTCTGCTATACCAGTTCAGGGAACTGAATCATAGAATCAGCTAGGTTGGAAAAGATCTTTTAAGATTATGAAGATGATTTCCTTTTCTGTAAGGATAATCTTCTGCTCTCTTTATTTCCTGAACTTACTGGAAACTATCAAAAGAGGTCTTGTGACAAGGATCTTGTCAGAAGATGCTGGTTCAAGGGGAGAGAATGAGAATGTGTGGCCAGAGACAAGGGAAACCCTTTATGTCAGCCCCTAAATTGTATCGAGTTTGCTCCATCATCCAAGCTTTCACTGTCATGTTGACCATTGGTTTACTTATACTTTTACAGACTGATACACATATGAATTTAACAGCTAAAGTTCACAGTGTTAACAGCTTTTCAGATACCAAATGACCGACTTTCAAAAGTGAAAAATGCCAATCTACAATAGAGCATTTAGAAGAAAAAATTACTAAGAGGCAATATTAAGTGTTCTTATTTTATATCAGTGTACATTTTATTACAGCTGCTTGTAATCTTGTGACATGATATGTTACATATAATGTACATATGATATATGTCATATGTACATATTTTCCTGCATACAAAGAATACAATTGAGAATGAAAAGAATATAATTGAGAATGAAGCTGCACAAGCTTCATATTGTGCTGGATGAATGCTTTGGTGCTTAGTCCAAGTGTCTGAGTATTCTAAGTAAGTATTCCTAGAAATTATCTTGCTGTATCCAGATGTGATAGCCTGGGACTTAGTCTGGCTGCTTCTCAGCACTGTAGCAACCCTTAAAATAACCCAACTCCAAGACCAGAACCTTCTCCTTAGAAAACAAATTTGGACCCATTCTTTGTAGAATGATTTACATGAATAATACATTCGCTATTAAAAAGGAGAGATTATGGAACAGTAATCCTTTGTATTTGCAGTGTAAACATGGTGGTAATCTTGGTTTTAACTAATTTTTATTTTTTAAGCTAAGCTAAAGGCCAGTGTGCTGTATTGTCCTCATTAAAAAACAAAGGTCTGGCAACTTTTTTTTCTTTGAAATACTGGAATGACCCAAAGGCTTGGAATTGAGATTTGATGTTGGCAGGAAAGTGGCCTGCCTGTCGAGCATGTGCTTTTTGTTATTGCTGTGACAAATCTACATATTTAACCAAATTTTAACCCTTTGGGGCATAACCCCCGGTGTGATCACTGCATGCTAACTTGTAACAGTAGAATCTTTAATAATTCTATTCCTAATTATTCCCATAGCCTCCACACGGAATATAGGCATGCCAGCCTCACAGAGCTGTTGGGTACACTCTGTCCCCTGAGAGTGTGACTAGAATGCAGATGCTTTTCAGTGCAGACCTAGGGGCATAATGAATTCAGTCGTCTTTAACTGTTAAAGGTGATTCAACTGGGCCTAGCCAGTTTGAGAAGTCCATTCCACTTCCTGAGACTTGAGGATGGAGAAAAACTGTAAAAGAAATATCATCACAGCTGTTTCTGAAGGGTTTGACCACAGCTGCGGAGCTCTGGTAGAGGAATTTCTTGAAGCTGCTGGAAAAGTTCCCTGCATCTGTCTGTGTGCTCTGCAGCTCAGCTGGCAGTGCCTGGCCTGGAACAGGGCTGCCGATCCAAAGGAATGTTGGCTTTGTGGTCAGTGGAGTTCACAGCTCTCTATATTAAAATTTAACAAATAGCAGCTTAATTTTACATGTTCAGCAGTGAACTGTAGTAGTTTCCCCCCAGTTTTTGCTTCGAGGACTTAGCACAAGATGTTACAGACCTAAGCTGTAGATGTGGCTAGCTTGAAAAAGGTGCAGTGTTTAAAACGTTGTCTGTACTTGATGTTACCAACAGTAAATGGTTATAAAGCATTTGCAGTTACTTAGCCCTTTTACCTGCTCCTAAGAGAGTTAGGAGACATAGCAGTTATGTCTGATGATGTTGAATTAAGGAACATAATCTGTCCGAGGGATTCTACAAAGCCACCCAATTGCAAAAGATCAGCTTTACATGTGAACCACCCTACATGAGTTACACTAAGGTAGCTTTAGAAATGAATTATTTTCAAATCTGTAGCATTAATTCTGCTTTCTTTAATTCCTCTCCCTCTTTGTATGTTATTAAATTAGTACTAAGTGTAGGGATTTTATAATTTAGGAATTTTGTAAGATTCAAGATGTTTGGGGGAAAAAAAAAGAAGTAATTCACTGGAATGCTGATCTTCCTCTGGCCTTGATCATCTTTAATAATCAGTATTTTTGGTGACTGTTGATGATGACTCTGTTTAAATTTTGGGTTCCTCACTGCACTCTGAGTAAGCAGTCTGTGTGCTTACATCTTAAACAGAGAGCAAAAAGAGTTCATAGTTCAGGCAGAATGATGCAGTGAATTAAATCTCAAGAAGCAAAATTCCAGTCATCTCATAAGCACACATAAATGCACATAGACAGTCGCATGTGTAACTTGCAAAGGGAGATCGGCAAGTCGCCTCTCACCTTGCGATGTCTCCTGTGTCTGTTGGATAAAACTAGTGTAACTGTCAGAAATACTGAGTAGACAATCTTAGTTTTACAGTTTGGGCCAGAAATTAGCACGTATATGAAGTGCCATAAAGGAGAGAAGACCCCCAAAACCAATACCCTTAGCTCCAGATACCTTTTTATTTTATGCTGTCATTTTATTGATGTAAACATAGCGTTTAGAATTAAATAATCTACATCTAAACAATTATTTTATACTGATTGTATTTATCTCCTGAGCATATTGAAGCTTTGCAAAGTTTGTGCCATAAACAAACATCCTTTGTAAGTCAACTCTTATTTTTTCTTACTGCTGATTTCTAATGAGACACTGGCAGAGGTACCTCTGGGATTCTAGCATACTCCTCAATATTTTGCTTGTCTGCTAAAATCTCCTTCAGTTGTGCCAAAAAGCTTTTTGGTTCCTGTCAGTCTGTGGAAAATACTGTTTTGCTGGTAACTCAATGTTTCGGGGAGCTGACTTTCAATAAGTTACTCCAGTGCCACAGTCTAACTCCAGTGAGTTTGCTGCATCCTTTGCATCTTGCAGCCTTCAGAGCCTGTTGGATCCACCTTATTTTTAAACCTACTGGAAGCATCATTCGTTATGGGATTCTGCTCAGGATTTCCTTTTTCTTCAAACATTACAGCCATGTATTTTAACCATGTTGCATATCTAACACTTGCATATATTTGTGTACTGTTCAAATATGTACATTACTTTACTGAACTTTCTTCTGTTAAGCCTTTGAAAGAGCCCTGGATGTACTATGTGTTGTATCTTCTATGTTGTATCTTCTATGTATATATGTATCTTCTATATACATAGAAGATACAACACTTAGGGGTAACAGTGGAAATAGTTGAAAGCAAAAGCATTGCTTCACCACCTGTCACTGCAGCAAGTACCTTACCAAAGTGGTATGAACACAACAGCCAGCAATAGCAGCAGTCACTGAACCTACTGAAGTAATGAATTTACTCGTAGAAATACAGCTCTAGGCAAAAGAACACAACTGCATCTGCTACTTATTTTACTACTTGAACTTGGGCATTTAGTATCATTCTGGCTGTCATGAGGGTTTTGCAAAGATTTAATTTAATTTGTACATCATCTAAAATTAATGCATGTGAAGTGCTTGATTATGCTTTTGCTTTTTTCTTGTATCTCCTCTATCTCGGGCGAGTTCTTTGAGTTTACTTCTTTCCAGTTCTCATAGTAACAATAACCAAACTTTTGTCTAATTTTTTTCCTTGCGTTAAGCCTGAATCTAAATACCATCTTTTTCTGTTCTGTTTACCTCAATAAAAATATAACTCTGTTGGTATACATTTCGGGCTTGGAACAGAATCTGGCTCTGATATTCTGCTCTATCTAAAGTTAGTACAACTTTGCTGTTGATTTCAGTGAGTAAGATCCCAGGCTGGCTCATCTTCTGAAGACCAGTAAGTTGATTATGTTTGTCCAATGCTAGTTGCTTTTTCTTTGTTTCTTGGCATGCACTCCAATTGCTTTTGGTGTTTCTTACGTGAATGAGAGCGACTGTTGCACTTTCCTCCTACAAGACCTCGAAAAGAAACCTACTCAGCTTTCCTAGGGTTTATGTTAGATCCAGTTTGTCATCTGGTAGAAAATCCACGTGGCCCAGAACCCTGGAGATAGTCGTTGTCAATAGTGAAGTGGAAGCAAATTGAATTACACTTTTAATTTAAACATTGAATCGTGATGATCTTACTGTATTTGTTTTCAGTTTCTAATACATCTTAATATCCAAGCATTAATTTTTAAGGTTGTTCTTACAAATAAACTGTGGAATAACCTAAACATTCATTTTACAGCTCTGTAATCTGACTTGCAGTTTCATATTTAACAGTTTCATCCACAGTCTGCCAGATGATACCTTTGATTTTTGCAGATCCTTTTACTTTTGGAAATATATTAGTACCACTTACCTGTTGACAATGGGTGATATTGCAGTTTGGGTTGTGAAGTTCTTTATGTATACTTTTATATATATACTTTTTATATACTTTTTGAACACGTTGAGGATTTATTGGAGTCCCTTTCGCCTGTATTTTTTTTTTCATTTACAAAGTGCTCAGTCTTCCTTTGCATTTTGTTTCCTTCCCTATTTCCTGGTGCCTTGTGTTTCACTTTAGACTGCTGCACATCGCCACCCTCTTCTTTATTTTCTCCCTGAGACCTTTATTAAGTATGAGTGGCAGTATGAAATAATTTGGGGCAAACATTACTGTGAGCCATCTGAGCTCTGTGGCCGTGGATTTGCAATCAGAAGCTGACATCTTTACTGCAAAGAGAACATCTGTGGACTGATTTGTAACATGTATTTGAAGTATTTACTTGTGAATCCTCCAAAGAATATGGATTCCATCACTGATACATGTGCATATGCAGCAAAGAAAACCCACTATAGTTAACATGCTATAGCAGAGCTCACTTAAGGCTGGTGCACACTCATTAAGTAGCAGAAACAGGCCTCATAAGGAACATTAACCTCAGAGAGAGGCAGATGGAAACCACAGTAGAGAGATTAATTCAC
The DNA here is from genome assembly GCA_002631895.1 of Agapornis roseicollis. NCBI lineage: Eukaryota > Metazoa > Chordata > Aves > Psittaciformes > Psittacidae > Agapornis > Agapornis roseicollis. The sequence continues at coordinate 21,733 of NDXB01005347.1, forward strand.
TGTGTCGCTATATTGTTGGAAACATTATCTTCCCCTTTTCCCTGTAGATGAGGAAAAGTTGAGAATGTTACAGAGCTACTGATGACCTGAGGGTCTTATATCCTGCTCATCTGGAAGCTCTTTCAGGGGAGCCTTTAAGCTGGTCTGTATGCTGTTACCCTGCTGCACGCTGTGATTCTCAGATAGCTGGATTACACTACATTTATTTTTTGAAGTATTATCTTGTTTGTATTTTCTGTCTGTGTTTGAATCCTATTAAATCAATAGGTCTTATAATCTTCACAGTATTCTTCAAAATCACAATTGTTACAGGCTTTCATTCTTCACTTTCTCTCGATGCCCACCTGTACCATGGGGTATAGTAAGGATAGCAATACCTTGCTTTCTTCTCTGCTATGAAGTTTCCAAAGTTTTAGTTATGTGGGATAGGATTCTCATTATTATTTCTCTCTTTTTTTTTTTCATTTTAGCATGCAAACAAAAGGGAGATACTGCAAAATGGCTGATATCCTGCTGAGGTATGCAAAGCAGTTTTTCATTCCAATGAAAGATTATAGTTGAAAATGTTTAATATTTTGGATGTCTTTCTTAGAGTTAAGTTAATCATCAGAGTCAATGATTCTGGAAATTACAGAAGATGAAGGAGAGGTATCAGTTTCAATTTCTTTGTAATTTTCTTGCATAAATATTTTGGTTAAAGCAGCTCTTCAGTAGCAATGTATTTCCTGAAGATAGCAAGATGAATTAGAAGGTGAAAATTTGAAATTACTAATACAAATTTGAAATTACTAATACAAACACTAATACTTACAAAGAAATTTACTGTTTGTCACTTGTATCAGTTGATTTGTATAGTAAATATATTAGAAAAACATAACTAAAGAGAAGGAGATGAAAAGGCGGAAGGGTAACATTCAATTTAGTGAGTAATGATTCCATAGCCCTGCTCCTCCATGACAAAGAACTTGATACATATTCCAATGAGAAGCAGAGCAGTACTTTGAATATACAGCAGAACTTCTGAATTTGCTGGGAAAAACCCCCAAAACATAGACCGCCCATGCACTGCTGCCATAACACATTGACTTAAAAATGAATACAAAGAGTGTAAAGCTTGATTTCCACTGCTCATGCTTTCCCTTGCAGGATGCGTTGGTTTATTTTTCACCAGTAGGAATGAAAGTGTGTTAATAGAAAAGAAATAAAAAATAAGCCAACCAACAAAAACAAAACCCCAAAGGCACCAAACCCAAACAAGAAATCGTAGTTGGTTCATGGAGCAACTTCTGATGCCTACGGACTGCAGTCTGATAAGCTCTGATCGAGAACATTAGATTTTAACCAGCTGGCTCTTTCATTGAGAACTTAGGGAATGAGAGAAATGGCAGTTGCGACATAATTTATCTTGATAACTAGAGAGATTGACTCCCTTACCACATCAACATAGTGCAAATATTTGCGCAGTTGGGCTTTCTGGGTCCTTTCTTTGCCTAGTCAGAATCCTTGACAGCTTGCCTTTATGCCTTTCTAATATGGATTTTTTCTGTGCTGTTCCTAGTCAGGTATTGAAGAACATGAAAGGCATGTAAAGACTGTTTCTCATGTTGAATTACCAGTACTCTTCATTGTCTTTACCTGCTGTATTATAAATGCTTACACTATGAATACAGCAACAGCAAACAACAGAGGCAAACAAAAAGTTTCAGAAAGCAGAGGTCTCAATGGAGGGGCATTTTTTTGTACATGTGATTTGGGAATATGAGAAAAGAATCAGAAGTTTAGTTTAAAACCTCTGAGGCTTAGTCAGGATTTTGTGGAGTGTTTAATTTGTTGAATTCAGGTGGGTTTATTTTAGATTATTCAAATTTAAAAGCTAGTTAACAGACCTTGTAAAAGTAAAGAATTTCATCCATAATCAGATGTATAGAAGACTCTACCTTTGATTCCAAAATGGATCAGAATTCATACTGGATATAATGCTGTGAAAACTTAGAGTGGAAAAAGAAGCTTATAAAAGGTGGAAGCAAGGACAGGCAGCCTGGGAAGAATACAGGGATATTGTCTGGGAAGCTAGGGACCAGGTTAGGAAAGCTAGGGCTCAGTTAGAATTAAATCTGGCAAGGGATGTGAAAGATAAGAGGAAGGGATTCTGCAAGTATGTAGTAAACAAAAGACAGACAAGGGATAATGTGGGCCCCCTTTGGAAGCTATCAGGAGAACTGGCTACCCTGGATTTTAAGAAGGCTGAAGCTCTCAAAGACTTCTTTGGTTCAGTCCTCACTGGCAAAGGCTCTGACCACACCACCCAAGTCTTGGAAGGCAGACGCAGGGACTGTGAGAATGAAGACCTTGGGCCCAAAGGAGGAGAGACTCTGGTTCAAGACCATCTGAAGGACCTGAACGTGCACAAGTCCATGGGACCTGATGAAATCCATCTGTGGGTCCTGAAAGAGCTGGCGAGTGAAGTTGCCAAGCCACTGGCCATCATATTTGAGACATCATGGCAGTCAGGTGAAGTTCCCAACGACTGGAAATGGGAAATATAACCCCCATTTTCAAGAAGAGGAAAATGGATGACTCGGGGAATTACAGAGCAGTCAGTCTCACCTCTGTGCCTGGTAAAATCTTGGAGCAGATTCTCCTGGCAGGCATGCTAAGGCACATGAAAAACAATGAGGTGCTTGGTGGCAGCCAGCATGGCTTCACTAGGGGGAAATCCTGCCTGACCAATTTGGTGGCCTTCTATGATGGGGCTACGGAACTGATGGACAGGGGTAGAGCAGTTGATGTCATCTATCTGCTATGCAGAGGGACCTTGACACACTTGTGAGGTGGGCTGATGCCAACCTCATCAAGTTTAACCATGCC
>NDXB01005348.1:4562-16308 GCA_002631895.1 Agapornis roseicollis
TTTAAATTTCCCCAGGAGCAATTTTTGATGAATCTGCCAAAAAGGATGAGGAAGTTTTTCGAATGGCAGTTGCTGATCTCAACCAAAATGATGAAATCTTACAAACGGAGAAAATCACATGTTCAGTGACATTTGTGGATGGCAACAATCCATTTCAGGCGGTTCAAGAAGGTAGGACATCTAAACAGAGTTTTCTGTTGTTGTTTCTGCAGAGACATGAAAAATGCTACCTATCTTTATAAGAAATTTTTAAGTTTTGCTGGCTGCTTTATATATAGGATATAAAATACTGCATATAATATTGGATTTAGTTTTTGTGGTTTGTGTTGCTGTCGTGAGTTCAAGCTATAAACTTGGATTTTATCTATTTTGTAAGCAAAAGTTCTTGAAAAAGTGGTAGAGAACTCAGTTTGCCTACATCTTCCTTCTTTTGCAGGCTGCTTTGAATTTACTGTCAAACCGATAGTCTTTAATTTATGATGTCTTATACTAGCTTTCAGTTTAATTTCATATATCTAGCAGCACCTAGTTGGAAAACATAGTTTGTTGTGTGGATAAACATTTCAGCGCATACACCTGACAAAGATAGCTGTTTTGTAAGATGGCTTACAGACTCAAAAAGTGACCTGTGTCCAATGTGATTTTGTACTCAGTCCATCCTTTGTCGTTCTCCAATTATTGGTCAAGAGATGAGGATGTTGCTCTGGGCTCCTGTGATAGCAGTAGGATGATAACAGGACTCAATATTTGAAATCCCTCTGAGCTGGATTAGTAAATCACTGGTGTGACTAAGCATTTTTCATACAGCTAAGACAGCTGTATGAAGTCTTTAGAAATATAGATTCAAATTTATTTTCTAAATATTTGTTATTTCTTCATTGTTCTGGCACACTAATTTCTGTCTGAGGCTGTTGATGCTTATTGTAGGTATATTATTATACTTCTCTTAATAAGAAAACAAAATTTTGATGCCTTTTTATATCCTTGTTGGCTCTGTATTGACACTTGATGTGGAGCTTGAGACTGAAGCAGCAAACACATACAGTTGCTCTGATACTTGTGAAGCCAAAGATTAGTACCTACTTGGCTTCAATGGACTATTTACAAGGCAATGTTAATGAAAAAGACTTTGATGCTTGGTGACTACTTTTTATCAGTGACATTCTTAATTTTTGAGAATTTAGGATTTTTTTGGTTTTGTTAAATTTTGCAAGTGGATAGACCTGTATGATGAGAAGCATTGCAGTCTGGGCTTGATATAAGGGTGAGGCAGAAAAAGTTGGAATTTTGAAAATATTCCAGTCAGAATCAAATCTATTTTAATCTTAAAAGGCCAACATAAAAACTGAAGCTATTGGATACTTCTAGAATCCAGAGGGGGAAAATTGGTGAGGTCAATCTTTTTTAGATGATTTCTGAACTGTTAGTATTTAAGCTTTTTTTCCAGTTCATCCAGGATGGATATGTTAGCTGATGCTCTGTGATTAACATTGATTAACACTGAAACTTATAAATTAATTTCCTTTATCGCTGTGGTAGAAAAGTTACAAATTACTTCACAGAATGACATTTTAAGCAACTTACTTACTTCTAACTGAAAGAAAGTAGGAGTATCTAGTGAAGCAGAACATTTCAAATGAGTTAATGACCCAATATTTCAATAGTCAATTACTTATTTTTTGTTGTATTTGTAATTTCTTGTCAAATATCTTGGTATAGTCAATATTTGAAATGTGAATCAAGTAGATCTGATACAAATTTTATTACCATGTGTCAGAGAAAAAAGATTTTTTGTGATATTGATGAGCTCAAGAAAGTATTTGCCAGTAAAACCTGTTTCTTGTAAATGCATGTCATGGCTAGCAAAGCCTCATAATTGCTATTGTTTAAGTGCTCTGTGTTTTGTTCAGCATAATTTGACTGAAGAACAAAGGCTGCACCTTTTGCATGCATATATCTCTGAATTTTTGCTTGTTGAAGTATTTTACCACTGTTAATGTTTCTTTTAATCTGTTTTAACTGAATATAGGCATAAGCTGCACTATAATGTTTCAATTACAGTTTTCTCCCTTTCTTCTTTCTTCCACATCTTCATATCTCTTGCCTCTGGTTTTTAACTGGATTTCTTACAAGTGTTAATAGCAGAGAAGGGGATGACCTCTATTAACTGTTGCCACATATTTATGGTTTATCCCTTGAGAAAACACTTTGCTAAAATGCACTATACTAAACAACAGAAAAAAAGATTGTTTAAAGACTCAAACCATTTCTGTATTCCATTTCTAAACAAGTACTAGAATGAGGCTAAATCTCATGTCCTTGAGTGTGTGGCTTTCAGAATGCCAAAACTTAGCATTTCAATGCCAGCATGATTGTTTTCTTGAGAGCACAGGAGCATTAATATGAGTCTGAGGTACCTTTGTGTCTTCTATCAAAGTAGTGCTTAATGTGCAAAACCCATATTATTTATTTATAATATTCTACTATTCATTTATTTATTTAAATTCTTTTTAATGTAAACTGTTTGAAGTTTATATTGGTTTAGTTCACTTTTCTTTGTGGTTTTGGCACTTTTCATCTTGTCCAAATTGCAGAATAGCCTTTAAAAAAAGAGCTTTTGATATTTGGTAAAATGTTAATTTGAAGTATTAAATCCGTAATAATAACAACTTAGAATTGGTCCAAATTTTCTGAAACACATCCCTCTTAGTGAACAGGTTCTTAAAAAACTTGCCTAGGATTTTAGATCTCAAAAAACCCAAGAAGCCAAAACCAAAAATCTGATAAAACAAGACATTAGGCACAGAGGATGTATTTACAAATTTATTTTTCATAATGATCCACTAATGCGCCTCATGTATTGTTGCTACCTTTTATTTCATTTTATTAGTAAAATTAGGAAGTAACTCCCAAACAGTGTAAACAGGAACACTCAGATACTTAATATTGATTTTGGCGTTTAAAGATAATTAATTTGAAAGGATCTGCTGCTGTGCGGTACTTGCTGTTCTTCCCTCTAAATCTGTTTATATAAATTATTACTGTGCCCTGAAACATCTTCCATTTGTATCTTAGGTCATCTCATTAAGAGTTCTGATTGGCGCACTAAGATAGTATTGCAAAGCTGAGTGGTTTTATCCTAGAAGAGCTGTGGATGACATGCGCCATAATATCACGGGAAATGCCCTGAGGGACAATTTATAGGAATGTTATGGTGCATGGAAATAGGTAGTGAAATCTAGTTTCCTTATGTTAGGTAGACTTTTCTCCCCTTCAGTATATTTTCTGTCAGAAAGAGCCAACAGTAAGCCTTGTACTTTACTGTGCAGCTCATGCTTGAATGTAAACCTTGTGGGGTGGCACGGACACCTATAAGGATGTGATAAGGTTGAGGTTGCCCCATGAGGTGGGAGGCAAGTCCAGGACAAGCCTGGCTGGTAGGTCAGGGTAAGAACCAGTGAGGCACAGCCCAGTTGTTGGGAAGTGTCACAGTGACACACATCTGTGGAGATTTCTTAACACAGCTGTTCCTTTGTCTCTTTCCTCAGTACAAAATATTACACAATACTTACAATACTCTTGTATGTGATGTCTCAAAATATTTGTGGGCCTGTGTGACTGAGAGAGGAAGAATATTGTGGCTGGCTTTTTTTGCTGTGGCCACATAAGATGCTACAAAGGGAAAGCAGGAATTAAAGTTTTCTTTGTATAGAGAGTGAAGGAGGTAGGGATAGTCAGTTTTTGCATGGTAGCAAATCAGTATTTTAGTGCTAAGAAACAGTGAGTTTTAATGCCAGAACCATACCAGTAGCAATAATATGCATTAGTGTAAACTACTTACTTTCTTGTGAGACTTCTAATAGGGTGAGACATGCTTTCAAACAGGTTAGAGTTTGACAATATACTTAAAGTGTAATTATTTTTTAAAAGAGTCATGTTTCTGTATTACTTTTTGATAGACAGTTTGGGGTTTTTTTCATTCTTATTACATAGCTTCTTTTTTGTGTGTCAGAATATCATTGTGTTCTTTTATCTCTCATTTTCATTATTCTTTGCTTACCTCAATACACTAATAATTAAAGCCTAAATTTTGTGTTTGAAAGCCTGCTATTTCCTCCAAGCCTTAATTTATTAGTAATATGGTCATACAATTGATGAATGGCTAATGTGAAATATGCAGTAGCTAGTGCATTTTTGTGGGATTCTCTGCTGAGTTATCTTGGTAGACAGACCACTAAGTATCTGTTTCAAACAACTGCTAATGATTCTCTAAACCCTCCTTGTCCTCTAAACATTTTCCATAAAGTCTTGCATATACTTGTGATATTGATTTACTTATACTTGGGGAAAGGTGTTTTCCATTGATGCAGGTTTTATTGTCTGGTGTAATTCCTATCCTAAGGCAAATAGACGGAGGGGGGCTTTGTTAACTCAAACCAGAGGTGATACTTTTGCTCGTGCTGATATGCTTCCTTGGGCAGCATAGTTTCTACAGCTCTCATGCTGCCATTTCCACTTACACACCAAGAGTTACAGAGCAAACTGCAGGTGCTTGCAGTGGTTGAGGCATCTGCAGCATCTGGAGGGTTGCTGGAGCTCAGTAAGATCTATGTCCAAAGATGTGCAGGGTCTTTGGTGATTCTTTGCCAATATTTTAAGCCTTATAACAAACACTTTATCTGATGCTCATATATTTTTATCCTGCTCCTTTCTCCTATCTCCTTTTTTTTTTAATGTCATATTTTTCCTATCTTAAATAATATTTCTAGTAAGCCTGTGTTTTCCTACTACAGGCAACCTTAATGCATGACAAGTAGATTTGACTGATGCTGTTTGAAGTCTGCTTTGTTCGACAGGTTTTCCTATTATAATCATATATATATATGGGGGAGTATTTCTATTTTTTTTAAACCAACCTTTTTGTCATTCATGTTAGTCACCAGAGTATGCTCACAGACACCAACTCAAGCCCTTGTAATGGCTTTTGAAAGCTTATTGTGATCAGTGAAGTAAATAAAGCAGTGAGTCATAACTAAATGGGATTCAGCTGTAGAGCAGCAGAGGTTTTTAGGGTAGCAATAAGTATGAAGGTCACATGCAGGATTTTATTCAAGCAAAGGTTTATGGTCAGAAATTATGGCCTGATGGGTACATCTGCTTTGGTCTTTGAGACTAGATGAATGTAATAAGATTGTCCTTTCCTGTTTCTCTGATTGCTGTAGAGACTTGTTTAAATCCACAGATTTCATGGACTACTAAACTTTCTTTCACTTTGTGTCAGTTATTTCTTCAAATTTCTCAGCCTTTCTTGTGCTGTTTATTAACCAGTACAGGTTAGGTTTGAGATGAAACCTTTACAGGCTTGTACTTCTTCAGTGCCCTTCTATTTCATTTCAGGTTTGCTTTCTTATTTCCCAATAAAATGGATTTTGATGTGAAATGGTATTCTTAATACTGAGGAGGAAAAAATCATTTTCAACCAGGATTTGAACTATAAAAAGTTAAGGGAGAAAAGAAGGAGAAGCATTTAAAAAGTAATGAAACATTCCATTATAAAATCAGAAACTGTTGGTGATGTTTGCAATTGCAAATCAATTGTATCATCAGTACTTCAGAAAATATGGCAAGAAACCTCTTTTGAATTACCTATCCTCTGTGTATCCACATAATGTAGCACCATTGGTGGCACTGTGCCCTGTTCTTAAATACTGGGTGAGAAGCCTGTACTCTTACACAGGCTTTGTTCTCATTTTAGTCCTGCTATCCCCACAAAATCAATCAGATCTCCAATTTGCATAAATGCACCCTGGGAGTCCAAGTGTTGGCAGCTTAAGAAAAAACATTTTACAACACTGGTGATAGTATTGTGACAGTTGGGAAGACAGTGGTTGCATGGAAGAAGATCAGGGAGAGTTAAAGATTGAACATTGACTGAACTAGAAAAGGGCTGTGTAATAGAGGCTTAGTTTAAGAGGAGTAGGATGCATGTGTAACACATTTTTAGCAACAATTTCAAAGCTATTGTGACCTTCCTTTGCCTGGATGTAATATACCCAGAACATACTGTGAACTATAAAAGGGGATCAGTTTCATTTTGAGAAAGACATCATACTGTTACAACAGTTACAGTAATTGCAAGGCTTCTGCCACTCTCCAGTCTTTGAATTTTGGGCTTGAATGTTTTCTACTTCCTAATTTTTTCCATAGTAATGCTTTCTCCAATTGCAAGACAAATTCTATTACCTTTATTTCCAGTTTGAAAGCAAAATCTGGCAGCTCTAAGCTGCGCTAGACTTTCAGGTGCTTGAGGATTAAAAAATAAATCTATATACATAAATAAAAATCAGTCTGTCAAGAATCGATTTCTCCAGGGTAACTTAAGCAATATGAAATAGGTGGTTTGAGGAAAAAAGGTGTAAACTCAGTAGTCCTTAGTATTCTCAAAAGACAAATCTAAAAAATTTAAACTACTGATATTAGTGCAATTTAACAACCTTTTCTGAAATATACTTTCTAAATTACTGAGCCAAAGTGAGGGAAAAGAGGCTTTCTACAGTGCAGGCCATGGCAAGAACCTGCCATCTTTTAGTTGCTGTTATCCACATTGCCTCACAGAGTACCTAAAACCCACCAAACATATGCTTTATGGCTGCTGCATGTCTTTGTTGTGGTTTAAGAAAAGAATATTAGTGTTTCTATGGAAACCACTTTTCTTCAGGTGACCAGGAAACCCAGCAGCATCTGTGTGCTACTTGGCTGCATCACAGCTTTCAGATACAGTGATACGGCTGAAGATACTTATGTGGGGACCACACGTGAAATCAAGGACTAGTGTCTCAGAGTTTGTATTACCTGCTCCACCACTACCTTTCTGCAGCCTTTTTTTTCCTTCTGCTTTGTCATGACTTTTAAGCACCAAGAGTGATTTTCCTAACACTGGATGCCATTTGCCGTTGCCGAAGTTTGGCTCAGCATTGCCAGATTATGGCAGATTTTGACATTTCTATCAGAGCTTCCGATTTCAGGTGACAGACATGACTTTTAAAAGGCTTGAAAACATTTTCTTCTCAGGCTTTTGCTTAAAAAAGCATGTGACTGTGAGGCAAGCTGTTAAGCTCTTTAGCTCTTTTAAAAGGTAAATCAAATAAAAAAATAAATAAGTGGACAAGTGGGATGCCCTTTGATGGTAGGGTGTAGAGTGCATTTTATCACATTAATATAAGGGTAGCTACATAGGCTGATATTGTGCAGTACTTGCACTTTAAATCCAGATTGGGTCATTTCTGATTGTGCAATATGCACATTTCCACTTGCAGTTCACAAGTGCCCAATATACATTTTCATACATTAAACACAGTGCTTCAGTCTGTTGTGTTAATGTACTCTGACACACTGCTAGTGGTTTACTTTTAAGGGAGTTATGCAAATTATGATGTGATTAAATAGTATCAGTAGTGCATTTAAATGTTTAAAGCCACTGTGCCAGAAGGCTTTTGAGGTATTTTAACAAACAGAAGTATAAAGACAAAATAAATGAGAGAAGCTTCATCTTCCTAGATGCCAGTTATTTAGCTAGCACCCTAGGCTGTCAGTCCCCCAAAGTAATCTCCTTAAATAAATAATGGACACCCTATCTGGATTTCCACCTCATCTTTTTGTGAAGCAGTGTCCACTAAAATAAATGTAGCAGTCAATCATCACTGTCCAACCAGAAATGTATATTCCTAGACATGAGGATACATATTTCAGCCTGCAACCTTGCAGCAGGTTGTGGTAACTACCAAGCAATAAACTGCTGCATTCAATTGTTTTCTGTTCGATGTAGTCCTCCCATGCTCTCTCATTAAACAGTGTTAATCTGGGGTTTTGCTTTTTCTCACTAAATTCTCTGAATTAAGTGTAAGCCACCAAGTCTTTGTTTCACCTAAAAGTTTAGGTACAAATATGTATCCAGCTGTGTACAGATCCATACTTGCTCCACGCATATGTATCAGTGTTTGTCTAAAAGTCAATGCAATTAATTAAATTTGATTATTCTAATTAATTAATTGCATAAGTAATTAATTATTCCCTTTAAGCCTTCCTTGCTCTTCTTCCTTCCCTTTTCAAATACTTTTTCTTTCACTTACAAGATTTTTTTTTCTGCTGTAATCTGTTAGCTCTTTGGGCACAGGCTGTGTTCTTAGTAAGTGCACTGATCTGTATTTGAGGCAATTGGGTATTTATGGGATGCAAATAATTTTGAATATACTCCTCTTTCTCTCTGTATATAATCAGAGATGAAGTGTACTTTATGGAGGACAGTAGTGTTTTAAAATCTAATTCTGATAATGAGGAAATGAGCCATGACACTCTGGAGGTTAAGCCTGAAGTGAATTATGAAGGTCATTCTCTTAGATGGGGAAATTAATTATATTTTAGCATGGTTCCCTGTTACTTAGACTCTTTATATTGTACACTACCAAGTAATTTTGACTAAATATCAATTTGTGAAAAATTAGCTGAGCAAAAGAGAGCAGTTACAAGGACAGATTTTGAAACTAGGCAGAGTTTTATTAAAACACTAATCATATCAGAATACCATAACCTTTCATGTTCTCTTTTTGAAAGCATGTCTGCTCTGGGATTTTAATACTTATTCTATTTGACTGTCAGTGTGCCTTTAGCCTCTGTGATTACTGGCCCTTTTAAAACTTTTTTTTTTCTCCTTAAAATCCAGTCTTCTGCAATTCTTCATTGTGTAGTCTGAGAGTATTGAGGCGAGCCAAGGCACTTTGAAGGATGCAGTTGTTAAGCAGAGCACTCACAGGGGGAGATGCAACAGGTAGTTCTGATGGTAATCAGAAAACATTTACTCTAAGCCTGGAATAGACTTGGGAGCCTCCCAGAGCCTCTCATGTGCTGTTGACACACAAGAGAAAGTTTGGCTTTGGGAGAGCTAACAACTGGGACTTAGCTTCATGTGAAAATAAAGCACGTGCCTAAAAGCTTTCCTGAGCAAGGATATACTTAAGCAATCCCAAATCAGTGACTTAATTTTATTTGGCAGCTGATATTCTTTATTTTGTTTACTTTAAGGGTGTATTTTGTCCAGAAACTTATAGATCATAGCAGCATTTTTGTGTCCTATACCTTTGGTTGTCCAAATGACTGTACCAGGTGGCTGTAGGTCCCCTGCTATTGCTGGAAGCAGAAAATGTGTTTGCGGGTCATGGCTGTGCCTGATGATACCTGGAAAAAAGTCTGAAGTCACAACAAATCTTCCAGGGTCCCAGGCTACGGAACAGTTAAGTAAAAGCCCACAGAGGTTTTGCTTCTGACGCTATGTTTTATGACAAGAGGGTTAGGATGTACTGGGCTCAGTCATCACAAAATACTGGAGAGATGTACTCAGAAATTGCAGTTTCATGTTACAGGTAAACAATTGATGTTCACCCCATCCCTCTGTGACCTGGTGCAGGAAAGGAAGCAGCAAGAAGCTACTTTCTTTTTCAAAAATGTTACACCTCTTTAGTACCAAGCTATGGCTCAGCAGCAAACCTTGTGAGAGCCAGCCCTTGCAAAGGGCAGAACAAGGGAGTGAGCATAATCCCCCCTTCCAGGTGCAGCCAGATGTTAGACCAGCTTTGCTGTAATGTTGGGCGCCAGAAGCTGAAAGCAAACAGTTGTTAATTGGTCAAATACAAGAGCAGCCAGCTGCCTTAAGAGAAGAGACACTCACATTTCTGAGAAGCTATTTCAGTGAAAAGGGGTGCCAAAACTTTGTTTCCTGAAACAGAGAAGAGAAATGTTCAGAGAAGATGAGATCCACTCAGACTACTGGAAGGAGTTTAAAAAGCAAATTATGTAGTTTGTAACAGCTAACATGCTCTCTAATGGGTGCAGTTTGAAATGCGGTCTTGTCAAGACACTGGTTAAAAAGGCTTGGCAGTTCTAATTGAAACATATGAAATTTGAGTGTATTTTTCTAATTGTCTGATCGAAGCAAGGAAAAGAGAGTAAATGTCTACAGATGAAAGATGAACACAACTTCCACTTGTTTTTCTTGCCTTTCCAGTATTTTCTCTGGTTTTAATATATTTTCATCTTAATTTGCCACTGATAGATCAAATATCGATCCAAAATCATTCTCTTCTGTATACTTGGCTTGTTGAGTTCCACACATCATGGAATACAAATTACTTCCTCTGATGAGAAGGGGAGACAGTCTAGATGCCTGTAAGCACAGGAGCAAGTACTACCTTGCCTCAGTTGTGTTAGAAAGACACAGTGCCCTTGATTTAGGATAGCAGTAATGAATGTAAGACAAACTTCTGAAAAGAGTAACTTAAAACATTTTAAAGTAATTTTCTTTGTAGTAGTTCACTTAATGACATTAAAAAATATACCGTTCTGCCTTATCTTTATCTTGAAAGAATAGATTATATTTATATATTATATTATATTTTTATTATATTTTTGCATTCCAGAAAGCAAAACTTTGCTTTGTAGTTTTTGCTAGTAACAACTACTTCCTTAGAGGCAAATTATATCTTTAAAAACCAGATAACAGTATTATATTGATAGTTTACTGAAATCCTGTAGTTGGAACATTTATTTCATTGACAAAATATTTGGACGATTAACCTTTTAAAAGTAGGTCAGCATCTAGTGAAGCCCTATGCACAGGTATTGTTTGGCTGCATAAGTCACATTCAATTCACAATTTTTTAAGCATAAAACATGCTTCTTTTTCAAGAGCCTTGAAGGAAATCAGCATTTTGTTATTTATATTGCAGTACAACCTTAAGAATTTATGTAATGCTGGTTTATTTCTTTCTCTTTGCAAAGGATCTCTTAACCCCCATCAATTTGTGTCTGAAAATACTTTATTAAGATTTATTGTGAAGGGTTTTCTTATGTCAGAAGAGAGGATAAGCAATCATAATGCATGTAAGGTGTTATTTAAGCCTTCTGTCAGCTGAGCCTTAAGGTCAGTAATGCTTGCTTGAAGTTGGTTCTGATTCTTTGCAGACAAAATACCATGAAAAACAAATTGGCAGGTTGTGATGTTATGTAGCATCAAAATTGTAAGAATTGGTTTCCACATATAAAAAGCAGATGTAACAAGTGGGGCTGTGTATCCACTTGTGAATGTAACAAGTGGGGTTGGGTATGCCTACTCTCCATTCCTCCTTCTTTCAATAAATTTAGGTAGCACTGTAATCCTAAAACTCCATAGAATTTGAGCAGAACTAGTTGTAAAGCTCAAATAACTTTTTTAAATGAAATGTATCTGCTAAATGTGTTTGACCATGCCAAGATCATGCCTTTGAATTTTTAACCCTGACTTCTGTGTCAAGTCCCTAGTCTAGGTTGATAGATGAAATAGATGTGCCAGTTCACATACATTTCACCTCTCCTTTAAGGGATAGACTGTGATGTAGACTTGTCCTGGGTTTAGCAGTAGCAGTCATTTTTCTCCTTCTTAGTAACTGATGCAGTTCTGTGTTTTGACTTTCTGCCTGGGAACATAGCTGATAACACCAATGTTTTTAGTTATCGCTAAGTAATGTTTATTCTGACCAAGGACTTTCTGAGTCTCATGCTCTTCCAGGGAGGAGGGGAGGCCGAGAGGAAACAGAAACAGGACAAGGGGTAACAGGTTCAAACTTAAACAGGAGAGGTTTAGATTGGATATAAGGAAGAAATTCTTTCCTATTAGGGTGGTGAGGCACTGGAACGGGTTGGCCAGGGAGGAGATCGG
>NDXB01005348.1:30255-44607 GCA_002631895.1 Agapornis roseicollis
TTTTTTTTTTTTTTTTTTATTTCGTGTGGTTTTTTTTTTTTCCTTTTTTTTTTTTTTAACTTACAAGCCATAGTTTAAAATCATTCCATATGGACCTTTGATACCAATATGGGATTTTTTTTTTTCATAATACAAATTCTAACCCAGTATATGTTAAATAGCAGCACTGCCATCATTCCAGTTAGAGATGACCCTAATCCAAGATAAGAGATTTTGTTCATTTGAACAGTGTAGAATTCTGGAGTTCGTATTTGTATAGCTGAGCTATATAACCTGACCAAAAATCTTATAGACACCATTTAATGTACTCAGTGTTGCAATATGGTATCTGTGGCTTATTTAACCATTTACATCTTTAAGCTTACCATATGTATGGCTGTGATTGTCCACTAATTTACAGTACCCATATTCATCTCCACATAATGAACAATGGAATGCTAGGATTATTTATGAGGTAGCTGAGGCAGAAAAGAAATCAGTGCCTCTCTGAAATCTTTCAGAATTAATTATTTGCAAAATCTGGATGGGAAACAGTACCAGATTGAAATGACAGTATTTTTTGATCCACTTGGCATAATTTATGAAGGACCATACAAAGGTGGTAATAAGGAGAAAATCAGCCCCTGACAGCCAAGGTGGAAATATCAAAGTTGAGCAGCAGATCCAGTGAAAAAATCTCTGGTATGTCTGCCAAGTAGGATTTAATTTTTATCTGATGTCATATTTGTCTGTGACTTCCACAAGGAGAGCAATGATATTGTTATGAACACTGATGGGGCATAAGAAAGACAGGATGAGCACTGCTGAGCCCAATGACTAGGTAAAAATAACCCAGTAAATTTAGTTTCCCTCTGGCAAGGCATTCACTAAACTTATTAAGTGCAGTTAGAGCAAAGGAAAAACAGGAATTATATGTAAAAATAACAGGAATGAACATGATTTGGCATGATCTGGTACCATAGATATGAAAGGCCTGATATTAAAGGATTCTCTTTTTTGAGAGCATATCTAATCTGTGTGCTGAGTATTAGTCAGTGAATTTCACTTCACTTTGAACCAGGGCCATGTAATTTATTCCCAGAATTATTGCAGTAATACTAGTCTCAATTAGTACTAATCCCTCTCCTTCAGGATGTAATGAAAAAAGTGAATTTTTCAAGAGGGTACTTTTAAATGTTAGTTATTTTTACAGTCTTCACTGCATATTATTATTGTTTGTTTCTTGCCCATTTTCATTAAGAAATACAAATTATTAAGGAAAAATATTCCTTAATATTCAGAAGCCTTAACAGATCTCAGGTGCAATAAGAAAAGTAAAATATGTAAAATCTGTATCATGATTCAGGTAACTTTGGTGTACTGTAGAATATACCTATCGTACCATCACAAATTACTGTTATATATTTGTCAAGGATAGTGATAAAGGCTCAGATCCAGTAAGGTATTTATCTTCCTAATTTCTGCTAATATTCTTCGAGGATATTGGAATAAGGGTTAGGCCTTTGAAGATCAGTGCCATAACTTCTTATGAGATAGTTTTGCATAAATTATATCTACTTCTGTTGAGTGGCATCTTTTTAACATGATACACAGACCAAGGAGATACAGTTCATGTATAATATAAAAAAGTGGAGAATTTAACAATATTTTTGTTAATTCTCTTAGTGATTAAGTTGCTTAGGCTAGGAAAATAAGAAAGGTATTAAATCCAGAGAAGTTTAATTTAGAACATCAGAAATATTGCGTAGACTGTAGGATGTATTGCTTAACAAGTCATCCACAGTGAAAGAAAAGCAAAGGCTCATTAAATATAGCTAGGTGGTGATTTTGCCTCCTCTTTCCTTCTCACTCAGAAAAATCACATTTTCTTTAAAAGGAAAAAATGCAATCTGGTATGAGAGCCAGTAAGGTAACCTGCTGTCTTTGTCCACTGTGTGTCTAATAAATTCTCATTAGCCATCCCATTTGGCAGTCTGCACATAGACTTCAGATTAGTTTGCTTTGCAACCATCAAAACACTAAAGTCAGGAGCTGTTTGCTATCAAATAAATTAGTAAAGTGACTTATTTGTCTAGTTTGTCTATTAAGTAGGAATTTGAATATTTTTCTATTATTAGAGGCTGCTGTAATATCATGGATATATATATATGTAAATAAGCCATATTTATTTTAGATTTTATATTTGCTCTACCTGAAGAAGTTTTTGATGTGGGCTGTCATAAGCAGCTGAGCAATTCAACTATCCAGCATTGAATCCTACATCAAGTGTAGGATGGGTGAAAAACTCAGTTCTAGATTTTCAAATCATAGCATAGCTGGCTCTGACTGTTTCTTTCTTTTTTAGTTTCCACCTCCTGCAACTGTACATGTAGTGAATCTAGTACTGAGGGGTAAATTTCTACCCAGCTTTTCTCCCAGAACTGGACAGCAAAATACCTTTGTTTTTTTAAGTGAATAATAAAGAATTTTATATAAATATAGTTATTCACACACCTTATAAATCTGCACTTTTCATGGATATGTTTTCTTGTGTAGTATAGTGACTATGCTGGTCCAGGACTAAAACTGCAAAGGACAAAAAAGATACAAATTAAAAGCTAGAGAGGAGCTAAGAAGTTTTGAATTCGATTGCTGACAGAAATAATCAACTTTAGTTCAGGGTTCCATAAGCATCCTTGTGCTGAACGCTTGAAAATCTCACAGTACCTTTATTTTCTTACAAAAGTAAGCTTGGCAATCACAGTCATCTGTAGAGAAAGCACTTTAAAGCTTTTCTTCCAGTTGGTGAGATTGGAGGTGGGGTGAGTTGATTTTTTAAAATTGATTCTCTATTCCAGTGATTGAAAACTCTGAATAATTGGAAATATTTGTGTTTTACTGCAGCATTTAATATTCTGTTTATCTCCACATGCACAGATTTTCTAGCTTCTCTCACCTTGCTCAGCCAACTGTTCCTCTCAACATGAATTGAAGCCCCGTTAGGTCTAGCACAAATACCTATATGTTTGCAGGAGGTTTGTAAATAATGTTATTATTTGCTACCTCTGACATGAGGGGCAAGCAGTCAAGTGCAAGCTAATATTTTTGCATTTGTTGGCATTAGAAAGTTCATTCAAGTTTTCATACAGGGTAGGATGCAGTGTTGGTGAACCGAGTGTTCCTTAGTGCTTTGCCCAGGTTGTAGTTTTGTGCACTAACACACGTCCTTTCCAGATTGTAGTTTTTTCCCTCTACCCTGGCACAGCAAGCTGCTTTATGTCATTCCATATCCATTGCACCCATCAAGTCATGGGAGGGGTTGCATTTCTTTCCCTTGTTTCCTCAAGTCAATTACCCCATTACTCACAGATTGCATGAGGATGAAGCTCAGCAGAGACTATGAGAGCTGCCTGGTACTGAATTAATATCACTCACTGAGCTCTGTGCCATCGTAGTTGTTTGAATTTGCTATTTTAAAGCTAAATGTTCCACTGTAGGAGGATCTCAGAAGTCCAGCTCCCTAACTCCTGCATGCCAGCATAAAGGCCTTTGACCAGTATCTGATTAAAAAGACTTAAAATAGGTTATTTAATCAGATACATTCAGGATGAAGGGAGAAAAATGTAACCTTTGGAAAGGCCTAAAGACCTCTACTTCAATCAGAGCGCAGCACTGGGATATCTGTAGGTAAGCTCTGCAAATATGGCTTTAAGATATGATACTAATCAAGTTAAGTAAGCTATGAGGAGGAAGAAAAATTCTCCCAGGTGTCTTTCTGTAAATTGTGCTAACATAAAGGAGATACCAGTCATCAGATTTAGAGCTTAGCAGGAATTTTCTATCTCAGGTCAGGTCAACAGGGTACTTCAGAAATTATTTTAGAAAATAATAATTTTTCCCCTCCTGTGTTGCAGTTGTGCAGTAGCCAGCTCAGCATCAAGGAGGTAAACTGAGGTAAAAGTAGCATTTCTACAAAATAAAAGAGATTATGCCTCCATTCTTTCTAGTTTTGCATGATTTCTGTGCATTCTGTGATGGCCAGCTGAAAAATTGTTTGCTCTTTGGGCAAGTACCAATTGCATTTGTCAACTATACAGAAGTGGTGACAGCAGGAGAGATGATACAGATTTTAAGTGCTTGACAAGATAGTTATCCCAGCATCCAGGCAAGCAGGTGGAAAACATGTCAGCTCATAGATGAGTTAACCTCCTCCCCTGCTTTTTGCATTTTTTCACACTTGCATTAGCATGTTGCTTAGGAAAGTGTTTAATCACATATGGAGCTTATGTTGAGATGAGAACAAGAACCACAAACAGAACTGATGGGCCCATAATTATAAAATAATTTCTCTACATCTGGGTTGCTACTGTGTTATCACTGTCAGGAAAGGGATAGGCTGTTGGGGCCATTGTTCATCCAGTTTTAATGCAGGAGTACAAAGGACTAATAGTAGATAATTGACTTGAAGGTCCTTTGATTTTCCAGCTCCCTATTTCTAGGACTGTTTGCCCAACTCAGCTAATAATACTATTTTGTATATGTGAAGAATCAAAATTGTCTTACTGTTTAAAAAAGAAGATACAGTTTTATTGACTTTCTAGGTGGCCTTATGGGAAGCTTACTAAATCCAGTGGGTGAAATGAGGTGTGGCAGGGTATGATCCAGATGATATACCATTATGTTGCCGTGAATTGCTTTCAAAATTAGCTCTATGGTAACAAGATATTGTCAGGGAAATAAGCATGTCACTTTTTGGAATATAGTCTGAAAATTGCAAAAATTTCAGAGCAATTGTGTTCTAGATATCATGTGCCTGAAAATTAACATGTTTTTATGAAAGCTTGAAGAAGGCATTTACTTTCTTGCTTCTTCTAGAGTTCACTTAAGATCAATAGCTAACACTCTGTAAACAGGATTGTTGTCTTAGAAACTTTGTTTTACTGTACCTTGTTGCTAATGGCCAATTTCAGTGAACCACAATCCTTAAAACAATTTGAATAACAGAATCAAAAGGAGCATTTTATTTCAGTGTCACTAATTATTTCTGGTGACAGGTTTTAAGCAGACCAAAAGAGGATGGAAGTAGGAATTGAGATTATGTTGAAAGAGGGGAGTAAATCTGTGCTCTGTACCCTTCCCAAATCAAGGCCAGTTGATTAACACAGCACTGCTGAAACCTGTTTGGACAAATGTCAACAAATCAGGCTACAGGGCTTGTTCTGCCTGTAGTCTAAATGGGTAATAACTCCCAAGTGCCTTGAAGCCAGACAGCTTTTCAATCCCCAATCTGAATTACTGCTGCAATTTTAACCTGGTTACGTGCATAAATCATTCTAAAAAAATAAAAGTAAGAGAATATTGAACATCCTAAGTATTTATGGCCCGTGGTTACACTGGTGCCGGACACAGTGCAAGAAAACCAATTTCCAGGGGTGGCCTACTTCATACATCACTAGTCAAGTATGCTAAAGTGCTGATGGCTAGGAACACCTAACTATGCATGATTAGATCACAGTGGCAGCACACATTTTTTCCTTTTATATTCCTTGGCTTGAAATTTAGAGGACACATCACTCTTAAGCTTTAAAGACCAGAGGTCAAGAAGTTTCAATTTCATCCTTCTCACATCACAACCTTCATTTCATTTTTTTGCCCAAAACGTTAGTTAGATCAATGATTAGATGATGTGGTGAAAAGCACTAAAATACCCGTTTCTGTTGCTTGTCATCTGTATCAACTAACTAAATACAAACTAAATGTGAGGAAGACCTAAATAAGAACAAGTCATTGCAAGTATGTCCCCTTTTTTCTGTTGGAGGTAAAGCAGACTAGAACTAAGGGAAGTGACTCAGTAGACTATCTAGGTGTTTGGATTGTTTTGCATAGGTGTGGTGGTGGCACAGATCAGGAAGTCTGAAGCATAAAAACCATGAAAAAATTGCAAAGATGAGATTGCAGCACCATGCGTTAGGCCAGTGGCTGTGATATTGAACCGATGCCGTAGTGGCATCCTCCCAAACCTTTTGCTGATAAGTTGCATCACTGGGTGGTGAGAGATGAGTAAACTCCCCACAGAAAAAGTTTTGCCAAGGCTCAAGATGAACTCTTTAATCATGGTGATTGCTTATTGACTTGTAGGTAAGAATTATAAAATATTTCAAACTGAGAAGAATGCTTGCATTGATTAATTACTGTTGGGTTTTTTTGTCCTTGTCCAGTGTCTAAGAAGGGATCAGTCACAGCTGGATTATCAGCCAAGTCACCTAGGTCAGGATCTTTGAGTTTCATATTTCTAGTATCCAAGCTTTGCAGTTTTGTCTGGGAATATATCAGCTGACTTGTTAAAAATACGTATTTAATATTTCCTAACAGCACAGCCCAGACTAGTGCATTACATGCTCATATCATCATTAAAATTGTGAAGAGTGGATAGAAAATACCCCTAAATTTGGTAGCAGTCCCTTTTTGCAAGTGTAAATGGATGCAAAAACTGCCAGGTAATAAATAAGAAGGTCTTGCAGTCTTCATTCCTCAGATCTATCTGAGGAGGTGGTTATTGCCTGTGAAGTTGGTTCTGTGTTATCTCAATCTGGCCCGGGAGTGCTGGGATAAATGAGGTTGTTTGCTTTAAGAGCTTTCCTCCTCTCTCCACTCCTGACCACATGCTTATTCTCCTCTCCAAATGATTTCAATTGGTCACTTACTCCCTTGGCAAGGCAATTCAGTTTACTGATCCAGGAGAAAACAAACTGAGCCAAAAAGAAGCAGGTGTCTTGTTCAGTGGAAATGCAACCATGAGTAGGAGGCTAGGAGATTGGGATTTGATAAGTGCCTGTTTTCATAAACAGCAGCTTGTTGAATTAGCTGTCATGTGAAACTTCATACTCAGACCAGTTTCAGGAGTCAAAGCTTCAAAGTTCCCTGGCTGCTCAGCAGAGGTCTTCCTCCTGGCAGTGAAGTGCTGCCCAGGCTTCTATAAAAATAATTTTTATTAGCCCTTGCTTATCTTTTAAAAAATAATGTAAGAAAATCTCCATATTATGATGCGATTTACTAATCTCTGGATGTGACTGTAATCCCATGAAATATTTTGGACATAGGGAATCATGTACATTAATTCATAGAATCATATAATCATAGAATAGTTAGGGTTGGAAAGGACCTTAAGATCACAGAATCACAGAATCACTAGGTTGGAAGGGACCTCTAAGATCATCAAGTCCAACCCATGCCCTACACCTCCACTAAACCATGTCAAGATCATCTAGTTCCAACCCCCCTGCCATAAGCAGGGGCACCTCACACTAAACCATGCCACCCAAGGCTTTGTCCAACCTGGCCTTGAACACTGCCAGGGATGGAGCGTTCACAGCTTCCTTGGGCAACCCATTCTAGTGCCTCACCACCCTAACAGGAAAGAATTTCTTCCTTATATCCAATCTAAACCTCCCCTGTTTAAGTTTTAACCCGTTACCCCTTATGGGGTCATACTTCTTGGGATAGGAAGTTTTACTTACATGTTTATAGGGAAGACCAACAGCACTGTTGATTCTTAAATCTGTTTTGGTCTTCATACTTGAGAAAATCAATAGCAACAACATGTGCAAAGAAAGCTTCTTTAACAGGTTAATGGTGTACAATAGATGTACAATTTTCTATAACAGGATGTGTTACTGAGTTTTTGTTCTCTTCTGATCTGTTAAAGGTCTGGTGAAGACAAGCTATCATCATCCATTTCATGTGGTCTCCTTTTGCACTTTGCAGCAATGAAGATAGGCAAAACAAAATCAGCCTGTAATACGAGGACTTGTTTTTGTGTTCAGTAATGTCTGCTTACTAACAAAAAATAAGCCAAACCTATCTTTCAGGATACATAATAAATACTAGAAGAAAACAACAATTGTCCAGAGCAATTGGGTAGATACTGCATCATCAAGATCCCTGAAGATTCTGTCACTGGCTAACTGGTTTGATAGACCAATAGGCTGATGCAGACTGGCAGACTGTGTTATTAAAGACTTCAACAATGCAGTTTCCATATGAGTTTTAAGATCCGCTTAAGGAAAAAATGTATTTGAATGCATTTTTATGTAATAGTAAATTATTCATTTTAGCAAATTTGTAATCTCCTTCTCTTCATGACAGTTACCTCTCTATTCCCTTCATACACACAGCTGAATTCTCCTTTTCTTTGGCCTCATCTCTGTCTGGTTTTTATTACTGAAAATGTAGCAGGCATATTGGTACTTTGTCACTGCCCTCTGAGATCCAGAACTGCATAATGAAAAACAAGGTAATGCCACGGATGAATTTAATTTCAATTTATTAATATACATATGAATACTATGAATTATTTAAAATTGGATCAAGTTCTTAAAGAGGGGAGTAGAACACAATTTTTACCAAGCAGAAGATGAATTAAAATCCTATTTTTCTTTCTTTTTTTTTTAATTATAATTAAATAATAATGGTGGGGAAGTACAGAAAGTTGGCCACAAATGCCACTTGATTAGCATTTTTGTTTTCAGTATTTTTCCATATAAAGCTGAGCAAGCAGTTCAGATATTTGTGGGGATAAGCAAACTTTGCTGAACTTCTTCAAACAAACTCTATCCTCTTTTCCTTACACACTAGTTCTAGCACTCAACTTTGCTAGTGTATTAGTATGTTTCTAATGACAGTAATGATCTGTGAAGAATGCTACTTTAAATTGCTATACTTAATTATAGCTATTTTTCCCCTCTCTGCTCTCCTGCAAAATTGTTTCCTTTTTTATTTAATAGCCAGCAATCAAATGATTTAATGAAATGTTCTGTGGAGAGTTTCTACTGAAAGCAGATTTGACACCTCTGATAGTTCAAGGGGTTTTGGCTCATTTCTTAGGAAAAATGGCTTTAAAGCCATCCAGGGCTTTACTATCAAGTTCTGCTTATAATTTAACTTTTGGATGCTGTTTTTAGAAATGCAGGCCCTTCAAAATTGTGTTCATTGCTATTTAAAGCCTACTTTTCAAATAATCTAATGAAATTATTTTTGGAGGTCCACAGTGGTCTAACGCAGTCTCTCATGATAGACTTCAGCTACCTTTAGATTGAGCTATAAAATGTTACATTAGTTACTAGGTTTCAGGAAGCACGGTCTCCATCCAAGAGATCTTATTAAAATCTATGGACCACATTAGCACCTGGATTAGCTGCCAGTGCTCTGAGTAAATATGTTCGAAAGAAAAAGGAGGCTAGTGTCATTTCTCTGAATTCCTCTTGGTCATCATCTCAGGTGTCAGTAAACTGGATATAAAAAAATTGTGTTAGAAATGCACTATTTCTTCTGCAAGTGAATGTTTCTTTTGCCTGTAGGGCACAATGTGAAGCCTACTGTCTTGCTTAGGGGACATGTCTCATGATGACAGCAAACGTGGGTTATATTTGTATTCTTTTACATTCTAATTTCAAAATGCTTTTGAATTTTCACTCCAGACAAGGATGGGAAAAAGTTTGGGGCAGGATGGCAGGGGAATCAGAATTGCTATGAGTGGATTAGAATAAAGCTGCTGAAACGAAAGAAAAAAAAAATCTGCTAACTTATGCCTCCTGTTTTCACATTAGGATCGAAATAAGTTATACAGAAGATAAAAGTTTGTGCTGAAGTTATTGTAGCAGACAGCAGCATCTTTTGAGTGTATGTATGAGCTTGTGAACTAGTAGAACATCTCTCTGAGGGCAGAGATACTGGCAAAAGAAGTGTACAATGCTCTCTTTATCCTTTCCACTCCATTAGTGCAACAGTGTAATGAAGTTTAAGTGAGGTAGTTTGTTAAGATGGAAGCTCTGCCTTGGTGCTAACCCATAGAGTAGAGGAGGTTATGCACTGCAGTGTCAAAGAAAAATCAGTGCTAATGGAGTAATGTAATTAAAATTAATTGGGTATGAATCTGTCTCTTAAATGTAAGATTGATGTAGGTTATTTTCAGCTGCTGCTTTGTTTAAGGTTAAACTCAGTTTGCTCAAGATACTGTATGTTCTTCCTTGTCTTATTGACATACTTGCGGAAGTATGGTGAAATGTTTCAAATATTTGGAGAACTTGGAGTTGGGAAAGACATTCCAGCTCACCTAAGTCTGTTCTTCTGCTAGGTCTCATTACCATCATTCCTCAGCATGTATGTTAATTGATGTCACAATAAGGATTGTGCTTATGAGAGAAAAAAAAAAAAACCCAAAACAAACAATTACATGTGGCAGGACATGCTGCATGTTACATATTACCTGAATATAAAATATGGGCTTTTCTCATCCAGTGACATTTTCAGGACTGCCTCAACTTTGATATGGTAGCTGCGGATTATGGCAGTTCCGGTGTCCTCAGCATAGGACACCAGAAGAGGGACATGGAGTTTACATAGTCTAAGGGTGAAGAGTTCCTGCCCATGGCAGGGGTGTTGGAACTAAATGATCTTAATGTCCTCTCCAACCCTAACTATTCTATGATTTTATGAAAGTGTATTTTCCATATCATTCCATGCAACTGGCAAATGTATGCTGATGAGAGATGAAAAATGGGTATTCTGCTGTGTCTTTTGTGGAACAGTAATTTAGGTGCTTACCTGGGTTTTGTGTTGCCCTTGGGTAAAGCCTACAGAATGCGCTATTTATTTGTGGATAGAGAAAGAAAAAGGAAAGGTAACAAATGTAGTTGTCTGTATTCTTGTTGAAAATGGTATAGCACTGATTTCATGTTATCATCCCATTTTTGCCGTAATGCATTCCAGGGAAGATCAAATTGCCTTTATTCATGTCACTGTCACCACAACTCTGGAGCAGTACCTGGACTATATAATTTGCCGCAAAACATTAGCTAGTTTTACTGCATAGTTGACACATTTCCAAAGTAGAAAAATAAAAAAACAAATGACAAAATCATGGCAGCCCCCAGTGCATCTCTTGCTTATTCTTGTACAAAGCACTTGTGCCTTAAAAAGCTGTAAATTAGATTGCAGAAAATTTTTTGGGTTGCAACTCAAGTTAAATGCCTTCAATTATTAAAAGACATGCCGCTACAATCAACTGTGCATTGCCTCAGAGGAAAAGAGCTAAAAAAATTTTAAAACCCTCAGATGCAAAATATATGCTCAATGTTGCTTCCTCCAGAATTTAAGCAAACACTGTGACTCCAAAACTGAACTTGCACATACCTACTTTCCTGCTGCCCCCATTCTTTTAGCTGATTTCTAATATAATTATGATATTTTGTTGCTATTAAAGACTACCCAAGGGAAGTGAATAAGTTCTTAATTTTTGAGGGAGTCTGGTGATTAAAGCGCCTGCTTTTCCTTGTGTGTGTGTGTCCCCAGGGGTACATGCTATGAACATGATTATTCTTCAATATGGTATTTCCTTCGCAAGGTGTAATAGTTTGCTAGGATTTTGCTATTATGAGCTAGTACTAGTACGTATTTTTCTTGGACACCTGTAAGCTGCTGGAGATATCAGTTTTCTACTGAAAGACCAATGAATCATTAACACCACATAGGAGGGCTGTAATAAATTCTGATTAATCTGTAACACACAGCCATTCTAACATTTTTTGTTAATAGAATTTTCAATAAGATTAATATTTGAATTACAAAGATTTTCATCAATTCCATCTGTAAAAGATGTACATGCAGGTGGCATTGCCATTTGGGAGTATTTAGTTGGCAGAAACTATAGGGAAGTAGTCCCATCTTCACATCTCAGTCCAGAGTCTGCAGGAATCTGTTCGTTCCTGTAATGGTTTTCCTCAGCTTCTCTTACAAACTAAATATAGTGACCAGTCACTACTGCCAAGATATTTTCCCTACCTACTCTTTTCAGAGACTGATGCTTGCATTTTATTCCTTTCTAGGCAGATATTTTCAGCTCCTTAGCAGACTGAGTGAAAGAGGGTTAAGTGGGCAGTGTGGATCTGGACTGGGTTTTGGTGTTGTAGTGTATAACTTACTGTCTCAAAGGATGAATCTGAAAGTAAGGGAGTATCTTTGATGTACTCCGACAGTTTCCTTGTAGGATGTGCTGTCCTGAACAGGTTTTGTTTAAAATTTTGTATCTGATGCATGTTTTGTCTGAGTTTTCGGAGTCTTCAATAAGACAGAACCTTAAAACAGTAGTTCCTGTGCCTCTACATATCTGAAGAAAACTGTGCTCTAAATCCCTGGATAATTTTTATGAAACCTGGAAAAATAGAAGTTCTTTTAGTTTTGCAGGAAACAGAGAGCTTCAGTAAAAGCTTTCAGGTAATGGTAAATAGCCTTAATTTTTGAAAGTATTCATGCCGCAGGAACTCTGTAAGCATGACACCAAGCCTCCAGTAAGATAGCAGAAGGTAAGAGGCCAAAGATTCCTCAAAAACTGCCATGGACCTGTCTGGAAAATTTATGGATTTGGGCAGCATTTACATAATACACTAATATAATTGTTTTGAGATGTTATAAAGTAGATCATATGAAAGATAGCTCCATGTTTGTATATACCTCTATTTAATAAACACTTCAGTTGTTTGGCAGAGAAAATTCAATTGTACTTAACAAACAGCTATTTGATGTATTTTGTGTATTGATATATTTACCAAATATAAAGGGGATGATGTTTCACACTGTATTTCTTGAAGCACAAATAAAGTTCTAGAGAACACCTTGCTATAAAGGCACACAAGAGGAAATTTCATCAAACTGCTTGATAAACTAGAGCAGTTTTTAATTATGCAAAGTAAGATGCTGCTACTGCTGAAATTATGAGAGAGATCAAGCACTACCGGCAGGAAAGGTCCAGTGGGTTCTACTTAATAACAATAAGTCATTAAGGAGACCGGCACTGAGCAGAATAGGGAGAGTGTCTCAGAAATTAGAACTTACTGTACACAGACTCATATTTAGAAAGCTAGCTCTCCAGTAAGCATACATAATAAATATTAAATAAATTACTAGCAGTTCCTACATGCAAGAGTCATGAATTTGGGAGGCTTCCTGGCAGAGTTGTGGTATCTATGGGAGAGAGGGTACAAGCAGAAATGCAAGTTTAAGTTTGTGTGTGGGTAATAAAGCTCTCAGTCTTCAGATGAGAGCTCATGAGTTCATACTTTTTGTGATAGAGAAATCTCACAAATATTTGGCATTCTGTAGATGTGATAAGACTGAGTCAGCTGCATCTTCTAGGTGAGTTTGCCTGCTCTTCTCTGTAGCAAGTGTCCCAAAAGACAAAAATAGCTTTAAATCCAAAAGCCAGACTCACCTTCAGTATAAGTTATAGCTATTACTAGTTTAAAGCAGAAAAAAAAAAATCAAAATAGCTATGTAAACTGAAGCCAATATTAAAAAGTTAAAAATTTTATTCTGCCCAACTTTTCTCCACTTACAGCCTTCACATTTGTTTCCTGGTACCACCACAGCATTTATTCCAGACTTTGTTTCACCCCATCAATTCTGTGGCTGATGAGCAACACTTATGCCATCTCTTTGGGGTCTCCAGATAATGGCTTTTATCCATTACCTCTGAGGCCTGACTGTGTGTCAGCTTCTCACTTCTCAGTCATTTCTGCTGTCTAGGCTCATGTCCCTTTGGTAAGCTTTCATTCCCAGTTCTTCTTCCTCCCTTCTTTTCACTCTCCTTGCATCTCAGCCACAAGGAAATACTTCCTGTTCTGAGAATCTTCACAATGACCCAATGTGCAACAGCAGGACAAAGCAAATAAGAGCTTTCTCCCCAGTGTGCACCCCCAATGCTATGTTATAACATACCCTATATAATAAACATTATATAGTAAATGGCAAAAATAAAACAGGTGGTTATCATAGTGAGACATTGCACATTTGTAGGAGAATTTAAATACATTAGAAATCAGCAGAAGTTTGAAGGTACTGGATGTGCTGTGAAGACTGAATAAAATGCAGAAGATAAAGTACACAGCTTTTATTCACTAAAGGCCAATTTATGGAAATACTAAAGTCAATGGCAAAGCTTCCTTTTATTTTTGTTAGAACTGGATTTAACTCTAGTTACTTTTACTTAAAACACCCTTAGGAATAAGAAGAATAATTAGAATTGCAGTGAAAAGGATAGTGCAGTGGATTCAAAAAGGAAAATATCAATAAAGTGGAAATGTATTTAGCATTATGATATATGGTCTTGTTAACATCAGACCTAAAATACTATGCATTGTTTTGGCTAATACCAGCAAGTAGAAAAGCAAGACCATACATGGGTGGTGATTGGATCAATGCAGATAACAAAGATTTATTTTATATAAATCAGTGCAAAGATAAAACTTAGGATGAGGGCTAAGAGACTGAAAAATGACCTCTTTTTTTTTTTTTTTTTTTTTTTTACAAACATTTATTTTT
>NDXB01005348.1:49176-77490 GCA_002631895.1 Agapornis roseicollis
AATCATTCAGGGATGTCACTCATTTTGAAACACCGTCAAAGAAAACAGTTATGAAGTCAATTGTATACCAATTTTTTCTATTATATGCCATAATCTGTATGTATTTTACCGTATCATCTGCTTTGCTATGAGGTTTCTGTGTGCAGGGCTGTCGCCTAATTGAGACCCACTGGTCACTACGGTTGTTTCTCCCCCTGTCCTACAGTCATTTCTCTAGCGTCAGTGCTGGAGGTTGTGAGAGGTTGTTACTGCAGTTTAAGCAGTCACCTTTCTTTGAGGAGCTCTCACTGAACTGTAGAATTGTGCTTTTTGGAAAGCACTGAGCTTAATGTTTCTAATGCTGCAGAGCTGATGTCAACCCATGATAAGGTGCTTCAGTGGTTCATTGCCTCAGTGTTAAAAATATCCTCCTTATTTTTAGACTGTATTAATTTTACTTCAGGTTTTGGCCATTCATTTGCGATTCTTCCATTATCAAATTTTTCTGCTTCATGTAGTTCTTAAAGACTGTAATCAAGTCACTCCTTCATGTTCCTCTAGATCAGTGAAACACATTACTGCTCATTTTTATGGCATACTTTTCTGGTTCTTTAGGCTCAGGCTTGACATTGCCTTTTGAATCTTGAGTCTTCAAGAATTTTTGTGAAGTATGAGCATCCAGGCAGGACCCAGCAGTCCAGTAGCACTTTGATTCAGCTATGGATTCAGCAGTATGAAGGCCCTCCTAAGCCTACTTAGTATTTACTTACCTATGCCCATCCAAGGTCATTTTTTGACCTACACCATTGTAGAGAGTTCCTCAGGCTCGTCCTGACTAGCTGCTGTAACTTGTAAATCTTTGTCTTCTGACACTGTTCCGTAGGACAGTGTCAGCATTCAGTAAATCTACTCTTTGCTCTTGACTCCTGGGAACATGAGAGTAAAATAGTCTACATGAAAACCGACCAACCAACCAAACAAAAAAAAGCAGATGGTTTAGTTCAAAGCTGTCATTACAAAATTAAATTACATCTCAATTTTGTATGAGAAGAAAAATCAGACTTTGGTATTTGTTTTGACTCCTGTCTGTACAGAATGTTTTCCTGTAATTTACTTGAAATTCTGGGTTTACTGTCACTCAAAGTCACTATCTGTCTGTTGGTCTGCTGCTTAGTAAAAGGGTGGTAAAAGTGACACATCATCAATCAATCTGGAGTATAAGTGATCTTTTAATATAGTTTTGTTTTCAAAATAGATAAGTGTTGAATGACAAAGCAAAGGACTTGTCTATGTAACATCTTAGTTATTGTCTCTTTCTAGCAATTTCCTTTCTGCTGGAAATTCTAACTTCCCATCTTTTTGATGCAACACAGCCCGGTTGCTACTATTGTAGCACAAAGCTGCATTTGTTACTGCATTCATGTCTCTAAATTACTCACTTTAATAAATACCTGATAGATCATGTTCCAGTTTCTTAAGAACCTCTGAAAGTCTAATTTCACCATTGTCATGAATATACATTTCAGCTGGAGATTTTATCAAGAATGCATTTTGTATTAATTTCTTCAGTTCTATTCAGAGGGCAAATGGACAAGTACCTTTATGGTGTGTTTAATTGTTGCCATTTAGAATGGGAATGCACATTCATTTTTGGCTTCAAGAAGCTGAAATAAAGTGGTTAAAAATTGTTACAATTTTTTTACCTACATTTATTTATTTTTGAAGAAATACACCACCTGTGTTATTCGCATAACTCCAACAGCTTGTATGTTTCCTGTAACCATTTTGATCTGTATGGAGCCAGGGTTGTTTTCTTCTTTCCTCTTTTATGCTGATACTGATTTTATGGGTTTGTTTGCAATATCACCAAAGGTCCCCAATCAGAAATGATCTGTCATTATCTGTTCTGTGCTTAGCTGCCTTTACCTATGAATAGGCCATCTCATCTTGTAGTCCCATTAAAAGGAAAACACAGTAATTAGGACTAAAAAAAAAGAAAGAGAAGAAGGGATGAATGACAAAGTTGAGCATAGCAAAATACGACTGTTATTTAAGATAGCTTTATATTTTCAAAGTATTGCTTTAAATGTGTCAATAAACAAATTATACCAGTTTTCCGCAAGTGGTACTCAGCTTGGCCATAATTTATTCAGTAATAGCTCTTATGAATCATTGGCAAAAATTAATCCTGAAGAGAGATCTATTGGAGAAAAGGCCAAATTGCATAGAAGAGTAAGGTACCCAGTTGAAATAAAAAAACAAAATCAAAACCAAATGCAAAACCCCACCAAACACCAACTTGTGCAGTACACAACTGCCTTAGAAACAGCTTGCTTCCCTGCCTCAGACTACATACTTTACTCACTATGCCAGATTAGTTTGGCCTGCAAGGGTGAGGCAGCAGCCACTGTAAACTCTGACTCAGCATAGGGAAAGCTGCCCTTGACACAGCAGACTGTGGGGATTCTGTAGGACAGGGGACAGCTTGTTGCATTCATGTGCACAGAATTTTATATATTCAAAGCTTCTTGTTTTACTCCCAAACTTCTTTCTTGCAATTTTAAAAAGCAAATATTTGCTTAAAGTATAATTTTTTAAAAATGCACATATCTTTAAAAAGCTTTATGCTTCTCCTCTACAAGTATAGCTGTTCCACAGAATTAAGCTTCTTCCTGACATATGTATGATTTTTATCTTTAGCTTAGGAAGTATTGTGACAGACTTGAGAGCATGTTTAAGATACTTTTGTGGAGCACAGGTCATGTCTGAACTCTGAAAGATTTGGAGCAATTTTCGGTTTGCAACGAATGGTTATAAGAAGGCTTTATCTTAGAAATTGGAAAGGGGTTCAAGTAGCAGAGTGTAGATTTCAGGGACCTTGGAAACTATTAATGGCAATTCAATTTTCCAAACTGGGAGCCTGAGGAAGTCTCAGATTTTAGGTTGAAAGAAGTGTTAATAAAGTTTGTCTCCCTTTGCTCCTCTTGTCCTCCTCTCCAAAGGTGCTGTTTAACTCTGCAGCAAAGGGCCCTAGTTCAGATTGTGGAGCTAGTCCTTGGGTGATAACTTCTTGTGGTCAGTGATGAAGAGTGATACCCAGGTGGTGAAGGGCTAGAGCAATCTTCCCAGACTGGCTTTTTCGGTAGTCCTCCTCTACTCCACAGCAGGCATTGTATATCGGGTTTGAGAATGCATTGGTCAGTGAACTCAAAATTAGAGGGAAAAGCAGAAAGACCAATAGTGGAGCCTGGCTTTGTCCTTAAAATTAGGTGATGCATGTTGCATTGGGTTTTTTTTTTTTTAATATATATATATTTTGTTTTCATAGCTGTGCACATTTTTCTTTGTTACTTAGATACTGAGAAAGAGTTCTGTATGTCAAAAAGGGTGGCCTTTATTCTGGATAAAATGGTTAAGACCTGCACCCTGTTGCAAAATTGAGATTGTGCTAAAAGTATGCCCAATATCCTGGTTGTAGCTAACAAGAAACTGGTAGCACCATCACATAAAAATGCCAGAACTACTCAGAGTTACAGACTTTTAATCAGCAATTAATATTTCTGCACATGGTTCTGCATATGCCTTTTCACTGTGTCTGGCTCAAGTAATAGATCTTCATATTTATGCAACTTCGTGTGGCATCATACTACAACTTTCAGCTGAGAAAATGCACAAAACAGAAGCAAAGAGGCAGTCTCAAACTTCCAGGATATAAAAAAGGAGCTGAATACATTTTAGTGTATGTTTGTAAAGAAATAAAATGTTACATGAGAAAGTAAAATGCCATGACACTGCACCTTGTATTCACACATGCTAAAGGCAAACTCTGCCTAGCTATAGAATTCTTCACTTGAGGACTCCTACCTTTGTGATCGACCTCAGCAACGGTTCCAGAGTCAACTTACAGTCATGTAACAGTTTGGAAAATCTTCAGACACTCAAGTACAGGGCAATGGAAAATACTACTGTACAGTGGCAATGCATATCTTTGGGTTTTTTTCAGTGGCTTTTCACTTTCTGCATAAAGCAACAACTAAACCTAACTTAGGGTTAGGTTTAATGGAGAGTCCCATAATTTTTTGCCTTTTTTCGAAAGTTCATTAACTACATTGTGACAAAAACCCAAAATCAGTTGAAACCTGAATAGTTACCTACAAATTATGTAAACATGACAGACATTGTTCTTGTAATGAAACAAGAAGTCTTCAATTTTGTCATACCCACTAGGCAACTTAGCAAAAAAAATCATAAGTTACTGTTGTTGTGCAGCTTCAGTGTAAGACCTGTTTTCCTAATGATTTTGTACTATGCTGTAGAACATCTTGTAACATCAAAAGCACCTTCTGTGTTTTCTGAGAACTCAATCTATCTCCTATTATTAAGAAAATAACCTTTCTCAGCAACCTTTTTGGCACATTGGCGGTGTGTTCTTTCTCTTAGTTGGGAAATGCATCAGATTGCTGTGCATGGTTTACCTAACAGTTTCCCCCATACATATGTTGTACAGACTGTATGTCCTGAAGATATTAGATTTTGCCTCAATTTTTATTTAGCGGGGGAGTAATAACCTGCTGTGATTTTGGATTTGTATAAAGCAAAATTTTGAATAATAAGTTGTATAAGCAGAGGGGGAATAGATCTTTGATACTTTTCATGGGTCCTCTAGGAAACAATAGTGAATGTCCCGTCATGTTGATTGATTATTTCTTTGAAATGTTCTGTATATTCTGTGCTGCCAATGCAGTATAATTTAGAGTTGCCATTTAAATCCACATATCTTACTGTGATATTAAGTGTATTTAAACCCCATAAAATGCTTTCTAATTTATTTTTCATTTAGTCCATTTAATAAAATAGCAATAATGTTCTTTCAAGTGAAGGTTATGGAAGGAAAATTGCTTCTACTTTTAAAATATACTCCTCAATTTGCTGTACCATTTATTGCACTGCAGAAGTCATTTACCCTCTGGAACATTCACTTAGAATAAAATTATTGCTTAATTTTTTAAAAAAACATGGGAGATTGGTCATGTTCTTCATAACTTTAAATGAAATTTTGTACATTGTTAATGCTTCACAGTTATGCCTCGCAATAAATGTGAAATTTAATTTATCCTTGGTTTTGTTTTTGATTTTGCTTCATGGAAGCTTTGTCATCTTCTGCAGTCTTTGGAGAGGTATTAAAGAATGACAAAAACTGTTACAGTGATGATGCTTAAGTTATCTTAAAGTTTTTCATCATCCACTGCTGTTGCTCTCAGGTTTCTTCTTGTTAGAGAAGCCAGTTTTAATATAGCCTATATTGGCTTTGAAGATGTATGGGGGAGGCACACTTGGTTCACCACTGCTGCTGGAAGGTCATGCATTTCTGAAGTTCCCATATGCTTGGAAGGCATCTAGAAAGAAATGTGATATTAGCTTTAAGTCTCTTGAGTCCAAGCACCATTTCCGTGTCAGAAACCTTCTGTTCTCTTCTCGCATCTCTGTGTGCCAGCCTTTCCTTCAGTCACTATTGCATTCAGAGGGTGAAGGTGCAAGACTGAGAAGTGGATCTGTAACTATGACATTTGAGAATTTAATTTCTTTATTTCTTTAATATTTCATATAAAGTATTCTCAATTTACAAGAAACAATATGTGTTTTCTAAACTGCCAGCCCTACAGGGTACCTCTGGGAGTGGTAAATCAGGCTATGCTGCAACTGTAATGATGTTGCTGTGCTTAAAAGTTATTTTTCATTGCATAATTGCCCCCCACTTATACCTGTGCAGTCCCATTATTTTCAGTCAATATGAGTAGTTGTAGCTCTTTGGAGCTGCTGATTTGTTATATAAGAGCAGAGCTAAAATCACTAGTTTGCCTTTGTTGTCCTGCAAACTATGGCCTTGGTTTATGCATCCTTGTGGAACAGTTTTACTGCTGTCTAGTTGAGCATTACATTTGCCACAGTATTTTATGGATGGAAAAAACAGAGTTCTTCCCACACCTATCCTAGAGAAAGATACTTGCGAGATCAGTTCAGTTTAGGGATGTGAGGGAGCATAAAAATTTCTCCTTTAGGGCTTTCAGCTTGGATTTAAGATGCTAGTCTCAGGCTACTTGCTATTGTCTTTGACAATTCTTTTCTTGAATCTCTAAGATTTATGTCTGAGGCTCTTCATGCCTTCACATATTTGTTTAGTCCCAAAGATGTACATGTTGGTCCAAGAGAGTTCAGGAGTACGGAGCTTGATTGGGTGCTTCGCTCTTAGGTAACTTGGGATTGTTACAACTTTTATTGCAAGTAAGAACTGTCTTAATTTCCAAAAGAGCAAATTAATCAATTTGTCACACTTTTTCCAATCTGAAACATGATTATTCTTTCACAGGTATTAAATACCAGTGATGATGATAATAATTTCTATTTATTTAGTTATGAGAATTGATGGTACTATGTGGATTTCACTTAGGAAAGTTATCAGTCGTCCTTACGGTTGTCCTATTGTTTGTTTATCTTGCATCTAAATGTTTTGTCAGTCACAGAATGGCTCCTAAATATTTTTTCTCAGTATAATATCCTGCCAGGCATTAGAGCAAATAAAACTTGTAAGATGTAGATAACTGGCTTAATAGTGCCTTAAGAAAGTAATTGTGCTGAAATAGAAAGCAGTAAATAACCACACATGCTGCCTGGAATAAAGATGATGTGATTTTATTTTTTTTTTTCCTGCACATGGCCATGTGTGTTGATGGAGGTCATGTGCTTAGCAAGTATGTGAAAGAGGGTGGGAAGTCACATAATAGTCAAATGTAACCACAAAGAGGTTTTGGTCAACCTGGCTAAACAAATATATTGGATTACTTTGTTAGGAAAAGCTTGTGTTAAAATGGAGCAAATGTGATCTAAGAAGCAGAAAAGTACTGGGTTAAGCATGAAGTGAAAATGCGAAAATAGTAACTAGTAGCAATAACATACATATGAAGGAGCCACTGTCTGGCTTTCATGTTGTGTGTACAGTTGACCTTAAATCTCTACCTGGGTAATGAATATTTGAAATGCAGAGCCTTTCTTCATATTCTGATGAAATATTTTATTAAAAAAATACTTTTTTTTTTTAAACCCACCTGTGATTTTCGAATTGTTTCCAAAGGACTGAGCACATTGTGAAAGCCACTGCTTTAGCCCCACAGTGTGAAAAGGCACATTTGAAAATATATTAGAATGATGATGAAAAAGAGGAGGATCCTTTATCTTTGTGTGGGAATATATTGCAGAAGTATTGTAGCAATTGTATCTATAATTACCTGTGATGGTAAGACAAATGCCTAGATTTAAGTCTTTAGAATACCTTACTGTACATACATACAGGCAGAAACACCTACAAATCTACTTTCAGGATGATAGTGTGGCTTGTGCTGCAGGGTAGGTAAGAACATATTGTTTTAAATAGTTCTTCCAGTTTTAAAATTAACATTATTGCATTTTGGCAACAGTTAAGACAGCTTGTTCTGTTGTTCCTAAATTATTCATGAACTTGCTGTAATACCTTTCACTTTGTTTGTGGTGCCATTGCAAGCTCCACAGATGGGCTCAGATTTAATTTAATGAGAATTTCCTGCATGTACCGAACAGTGTGGGTGTCTGTTTAGAGATGCACAAAATTGTGTGGGTTTAAAAGCATGATGATTTGTTCTTTTGGTATTTGAAAATTAATGTTTAATTTCCAAGCTCCTAATGGGTTTTACTAGGTAAGTCTGAGCACTTTGGTAGTATCTGCATGAACACTTGATTTCATATAGCTTGTGAACAGAAGTTTCTTCTAAACTGTCATGAAGGGGAATTAGGCATTAGCTGGAGTCAGAACTGTAGATAGACTAGACTGGCACTTGCTCGCTTCCCCTTATCAACCTATTAATCCCACATGTCCATTTGCCCATCTTACCCCCTCTCTCCCTGCCCTACCTTTGCAGTCCATTCTTACACACAGTGAAATCACCTAAGTACTTGCAAAATGTAAGAAAAACAGTTTGTGGGGGATGCTACGTGTTTAATTATTCGGCTCTTAAAATCTGTTATCTAGCTGCCTCAGGTCTCTTGGCTTTTATGAGGTAGTTACGATTGTTTGTTTGACAAATTACATTTATGGTGTTCTCAAGTTTACTTGGATTCCTGGAATTAATGCCATCTTTTCTTCAGGATTGGAGTGGGCCAGTGCTTTTGGAGATCACGATCGTGGTCCCTGGGGATAATTTCATATTGCACAGTAGTAGTTAGTGCTCTTGAGTCTTTTGTAAGAATGATAAGGATGCTGCACCCTGCCCTCTTCAGTTTGAGAAAGTTAGCTTGGAGATATTCTGGTGTTTTGAAAAACATGAAGGCAGTGTATCTGAGTTAGAGATGGGTAGGAAATTACTTTGCACATCCCTGGTTCCCATAAAAAGTACCACAAGAGGAAGCTCGCCTTCCTTTATCAATAACAGTCCAAGTAGTGGTTGAGGTATCCGTAGCATCTATAACAGCCTCTTTCTTTGAAAGATAGTTTTGTGAGAAACAATTAACACATTGATAGCAGTGTTGTTTGTTTCTTCATGTCCTTTTAAACAGTTTAATTTTCACCTGGCTTTGGTTGTCATTTCAAAGTTGCTAAAAACAGAGCTCTCTCCATTAGTACAGGGTACAGCCTTCCTAGTCCCTTGGGCAGTATCATGTCTTTTCTGTTTGGCCTATAACTTTGATCTCATTCTCAGTTTTGATTACCTTTTGTATCCAGGCATCTGCTTTCTTCTTACATGATGTTGGTTTTATGTGACAACTCTACCATACAGCTTTTGTTAGCCATGTGCAAATATTAAAGTCATAACATTTCATATCTCAGTAATGCAATATTCAGTTTTCTGGTCTTGGCAGATGCCATATTTTTTGATCCATATCTATTCAGAGCTGCTGTCAAAATATTTTTCTTAACCTGTGACTTTAGAGCATTTTGCCTGCTCTTAGCTAACATGTCTCATGGCCCTCCCTTTCTCTATCATGCAGAATAAGATGCTTATTTTTTGTCAGTTAATGATGCTGAAGGCCTTTTCCAGCCTATGTATTTTTTGTGTGATATCACGCAATTTCAGACAGGCCAGAAGTTTTTCACCTGTGAGTATGCTGGTATGCTTCCTCCTTCCTTCTAGGAACTACTTGTATCGACACAGTAAAACATCCACCAACTTGTTTCTCCATTATATCTTACCTTAATACACCCTTTGTCTCTAGAAGTAGTTTGACAACAGGTGACTGGTGAGCTTGTCATGCTGACTACCAATACCTTGCTGTTTCAGGCTGCTTCTCTCCATCAGTTGTCTTGTGCCTTGTACTTGGACCAGCAGGTCTTTAGGATGGAGACCGTCCTTTTCATTCTGTGTTTGCAGTCTGACAGGGACTCAGGAAATGCTCCAGTTATTATGACAGGATAAAAAAAAAAAATTGCTACAATTACAGGAATTACGTATATTGGAAAGGACTAATGTCCAAGTTGGTAGTTATAGAATGGCTACTTTTAGTAGAAGAACCATGCCTCTAAAGTCTGTTATTTCTGAGGAATTAATAATTTTTTTCGTTGTCTTTCCTCCTTTTCACACACTACCATTGCTTTAAAATGTTTTTATCTGTATCTACTAAGAAGATTGTTTCTTTGTCTTATTTATCTACATGCTGAACTTCTACAGGAAAAGGAAGAATTACAAAAAAAGCTGAAATGTTGGATAGATTTCTAAAATTTGAGTTGAGCCCTATGAAGTGAATTCTGAAACTAAAGGAAAAAACATACAAAGTTTAGAAATTGCTGTAAAGGATGTTCCACATAATGTTGCCTTGAACTATGAAAATCTGTATAAAATTTACAGCTTTATATTCAATATAACTTAACAGAACCAGGCATTTGTTAAAAATTTGTTTTCTTACACACTTGGGAAAAACTTGAGTAAAGCTCACTGTTCTGGCTAATCTGATAAAATGTTTTACTTGTAATAATATCCACTTAGAATAGAAGAAAACAGGGTATAATTCAGACAGATTAAGTTTGTCTTCCAAATGTAAATATCAATGCAACTAGGCTTTTTCAGCTTTTTATTTTCTGGCCTTTCTAAGTGAGACCTCTCAAGGTATCCTGGAGCCTTAGGAGCCAAGCGCTGATGATAAAGCTGTCCACCCTGTGGGGGTTAATTGATGAGCATCATCTATGATCTGAATCCTCCCTGAGCATTCCTCTTTTGCAGTTCCATCTTCTTATACTTCCACGTTTTCAAATTCCAATAATTTGTGGCAGCATTGCTGCTTTCATTACTTTCTGGAAACAGAACTATGGCAGTATTTCTAATCTATCAAGTATAATGTAATTTTCCAGTGTTCTCCAGCTGGTTTTTGGTTGCTGGTTTGTTTGGGGTTCTTTTTAATGCTCTTTTTTGCTCTTCACCACTGAAGTAGTTATGCGACTTGCTCTACAAGGTAAAGCAACTGGCCTGTTGAGGCAAAGATCCTGCTTGCATCAGTGACTAACATTTGATGTGTTACAGGTAAACAGGGCAGGAAAATGTACATCATTTCTTGCTGAAGGTCTGAAGCTATTTCTAGAAGTATTCTTTTGTGATCTCTGTGGTGAAGTCCTAACACCCAAGAGTGTGACATTGCATCTTCACTCCAGCTTTCTTGCTATAAAAGAGAAAAACTGTTTTCAACTTTTATACATGTTGCCAATTAAAGACTCACGATATAAATATCTCCTGCAGAAAACAAATTAAAAGTGAAGTAAATCTTATCTCAGTGTACTTGTAAAACAAACTATTGTACTTTATCTTAGCAATTTATCCTTACATTTCCTATACCAGTGAAATAGCTTGAAGTTATTAAAATGATTGTGCTACTGTGCTTGCAGTTATATTTTTGGTAGTATGAAATTGCATTTCTACTTGAGACCTGGTTTTAGCAGTAGATCATATGAAAATCTGGCTGTTACATTTTTCATCCTGTTAGTAAACAGGTATGGATTTGTAAATATACCCATGTACAGTACTATGTTTCCCTTCCACACACACAGCATTGCAATATGTAATATTTCCGTTTGAAATATGGCTGGCAAAATCATGGAAAAATTATTTATTCCAATGTATATAAATTACCAAGCATTTTCATCCCCATTCATTCATTCCATTATAGTGATAATTATTATAGTTTAAAAATTACTTAAATTAATAGGACTTGTTTGTGCTGATTGCTGGCACCTACTCTTTAATGCAGCATCTCCATAGCCATGCTTCAGCTGAAGGGTGAAGGACTGCTATACATTGAGAGCAAAGGTGTGCTCACTTAATGCAGTGTAGAAGCAGGTGGCCTGCAGTTGCTTCCTTTTTCCCCATAATACTGAGGCTGAAATGATCTGTAATTTCAAGCTGAGCAGCAGTATGAACTTCACTAGATCAGTTCTGTTGGTGGGACCTAGTGCTGTGACATCACCCAGATCTCCTTTTGCTGTCTTCCTTCCATCTTCCTGAAATACTTCTTTAAGTCCACATTTTCTTATTGGAACGGTAAAGCTGAATTTTAAATGGGGTGAAAGATACAGCTCATCATTTCTGAAATATTCTGAGCTCTGCATTAGTCAGTGAGGGCTCACATGTATATATGCATGGAGATCACTTTCTCTGAAATTTACCCTTCTATGTATTACAGTGTTTAGTAGCTAAATTTGAAGCAGTGAATTTGGTTCAGACTATTTCAGAGTCCCTCGGAATGCACATAAGAAATAGGAGATAAGTAATACCCAGGCTTTCTAGACATTTTTAGACTGAAGAAATGAGGATTTGGTATAAAGCAGTACTGAACTAGAAACAAAGATGCACTCCTGTACCTATTTACTGATTTGTTGCATCAATAAAATCTCAGCCCTTTTTGCCAGCCAAAATACTCTTCCAAGTATTTCTGGAAACGTCAGTCACTCTGGCCAAAGGGATCTGGGAGAACTAGGACATGATTCATTTAAGTGTGTGATCTTCAAGATCTCTTCCAACCCAAACCATTGTATGATTCTGATTCTGATACAGAAAGGTCATTTGAATTTCTTGGGCATTTCCTGTCACAACGTGTCCTTTTAGAAAAGAGTGTGAGGACTGTAGTGTTGGTCTGCAGTTATATACGTAGTCACGAACAGCCTTCACCTGTGAGATGCACTTTTCAGATTCTCAGTTCTGGGGATGATAGTATGGGTCATCTCTTCCGTTCTCTTTAATCACTGCTTGCCCTACGCAACACATACTGTATTTGCAGAACAAAAGCTTTTGTCCATATTTGACTGGAACAAAATGGGAAGTTGAATTTTCAGAAGTGTACAAGTAATCTAGAAGCAGTTTCTTGGAAAAATCAATGGGAGTTGTGCTCCCATCACATATTGGTATTTTTGAAAATCCCAGTAAAACATTGAAGGCTTTGTAAAAAGTAAACATTCTCAGAGTCACTTAATGAATCTTAATGAAGATGTAGAAAGAGAGACTCTCTTGGCATCTATATTTTGCATTTTCCTGCATGCAATCAGTTAACTTCAATATACTCATGTGACCAAATTCACCCATTGTGTAGCTTATGCATTGTTTGATTCTATGGTGCATGCTGCAGTAGTTAGTTTTATCCAAATGAAGGAATGATAAACCTAGGATATTCTTGAGTCCTCAAGGCTTAGTTTATGTTTTGGTCTTCTTGCTATGTTGTTAGCTAGAAAGCAATCTTTTTCTTATGAGAACAGCATTCAAACCTTACCCTACTCATGCTGGAAAGTTCATTGGAAAGATCATAATTCTTCCCAATATAGAACTTTCTGGGGATGAAATAACTGTAAGGAGAAAAAAACATATATTTTAAAACTGCTTTGTAGTGTTGCTGTTAATGTCTTAGTACTTACTTTCTTTGTATTTGAAACACAGGACAAGGGATTATTGGCTCTACAAAATAACATACTGGTTTGGGGGAATTTTTTTTTTCCTGTGCTTTTGGACAGTTAGCAATGGATGAAAATGCTGCATGATTTTTAAAAATTGCAATGCAATGGAGAGCTTGACCCTAATTTTCCAGACAGTGGAAGGTTTGAGCAAAATCATCTTGAAGGAAAGATAGTGTGGATTTGAATCAACAATATTAATAGAAAGTGCAAGCATTGCTAGGTTCAGTAGAGAAACAATTGTGCATTTATTGCTTAAAGAAGTATTCACTGACAACTGCTTGATTCCAGCCACTTCCCAACAAACGCTCTCTCTGCTCCCTCCCCATCCACATACATCCTAAATCTCTGTTTGAAAGAGAATCCTGTATGAGTTTTCTTCTGATTCTTTTCTTTCTTCCCACTCCTATTTTCTTCCTGTGCCATTAGATTAAAGCAATATCCAACCCACCAAACTAAAAGGAAACCAAACAAAGCAGTCATTTTGCATGATTAGAGGGATGAGTCATGAAGTCAGAAACTTATGAAGTGGAGCACTGATAATGAATAGTGTAAGTGGAGTTGTATAAGAGCAATGAAATTATTTTCCTTTTAAATAATAACAAATCCAAAGGATTTATTTTTAAATTTCCTCCTGGATTTGACAGTGACTAAGAGTTTTCTTGTAGTACCAGTTCTGCTTCCATTATCACCACTTTGTTTCTGAGAGGCTCCTACCATCAGTATTTGCTGTAGGTAGCAGAACTAGCCATTGAAATGAGCTAGCACATATAACAATCTTTCTGCAGTGCCCTAGCACCTAATTTGGGGGATTTCTTAGATGAATTAAAAAAGAACAGAAATTTTGCTGGCAAATGTGAGGAAACAAATATCATGTAGTTTACATGGAAGGAATTAATTAATTTATTTTCAAGACTAATGGATGTTGTTTTCCATTTAATTGAAAATAATACTTACAGTGCAAAGATTGCCTTTGAGCTCTGGTTATAATATGTTAATGATATAAAACCATCCAGATTAAATCCCTTTAGAGACTGCATTTTCTAAGCTGTGGTACACTATGGTAGTGCCAAGTAGTAAAAATATAAATCAACTGCAGTTTTGCCTCCTGCATAGATTTGTGCACAGCACATCCAGTATTTTGAATAAACAGTAGATAATTGATCAGAAAAGATCTCGTAAGATTTCTAAATCCCAACAGAAATCTGATCTGTGTTGCATTCATTGTTTGCCATCATTTTGAATGAAATAAAATTAGGCTGTGTCGTGAACATAATTTTCAAACACATTACATACATTTACTTTATGACCTGCTGATTTTGATCTGGGAAAAAAACAGTTTTCTTTAGCTACTGTGTATCAAGTTTTAGGGACATGTATGTGGGTTTGGCATGTTGCACCAAGTAGTTGTTTATGCTTTCCGGAGCAGAGGTGCTAAAAAGCAGCGTTGGTGGATTGTGAAAAAATAATGATTAATGAAGTCCTACTGTGTGATAGGTCTTATAGGCTGAAAGCTGGGTATAGATGTCAGTTGTGTATTTTGCACCTTTTCCAAACAGAAAGCAGGAAGATGCTTATTCTCTTTCTAAAGGGTTCTGGGCACAAGAACTGCATCTTCTATTTTTTACATATCCAAGCACATCTCACCCTCCTCTGTTAGCAGGCTATCCTGAACAATGAGGCCAGAACAAACAGCTTCAGACAGAATGTGATTATTCATTGTTTCTTAAGTTTAGGACCTGTGTGTATTTGAAGGCTGGAGCTGATGGCAGACATCAGCCCTGGCTGAACCACCTGTCTGTGTTCACATAAAGAACAGACATGCTAGGAGGATTATGAGATTAATGTTTCTACCATGTGCTCTCTAATTCTTTAGTATTTATTTAAAATGTGCTAAGCAGTGCTTATTTTATGGTTGAACAGTTGTAGCAGTGTGTTGGAAGTTACATCTATTGCTGGGTATTTAACCCCAACCATCATGGAAAGTAGAGTGTGTCATACCTGTCACAAAAGTACAACAGCAAAGACGAGACCACCAAACCTTTTATATTGTTATTGTTATTACCAGTACATTCCGCAGTCAGTGTCGGTAGCCTTGATTAACACAGGGTGAGAGATAAGCTCCTTTGAATTGATGCTAGCAAAGTGCTGGGAAATTCAGAGTAGCACATTCTCTAGGTATTGCTTATTCCATGATACCACAGTGCTTGCCTGTTGTGTATTTATATTGCCCATTTCCCAATGATTGATTTTTAGAGTAACAGAGTGTATTCCTTTCATATAGTAAAGAGCTTAAATATGTGCATGGATATTATGCAACAAAAAGCAGCACACTTTTCTACAAAAAACAGCTGAATGCTGTAAATGGTTTTGGGGTTTTTTTTGGTGGTTTTTTTTTTTTTTTTTCATTAAGAATCACTTANGTATTCCTTTCATATAGTAAAGAGCTTAAATATGTGCATGGATATTATGCAACAAAAAGCAGC
Organism: Agapornis roseicollis; assembly: GCA_002631895.1. Taxonomy (NCBI): domain Eukaryota; kingdom Metazoa; phylum Chordata; class Aves; order Psittaciformes; family Psittacidae; genus Agapornis; species Agapornis roseicollis. The sequence continues at coordinate 64,591 of NDXB01005348.1, forward strand.
ACACTTTTCTACAAAAAACAGCTGAATGCTGTAAATGGTTTTGGGGTTTTTTTTGGTGGTTTTTTTTTTTTCTTTCATTAAGAATCACTTACTGAAGAATTGGTTATGTGCACTGTACAATACAAAGATTCTCTCTGCTCAAGATTGCTGACATGTATCAGACAGGAGACAACTCAAGTAGTGTTTGTTAAGATAAGATCAATATTTATCAGCAAAAGCAGTGGTTATGAATTATTTTCCTTCTCAATAATTATTGAAAGTTTATATTTTATCAGTTTCAATGAAGACTAGTAGGAAAGAGGGGAGGAAATGAACCAGACTGTATTTATTATGTGGGAATGTGAAATTTCAGTCTGGTCTTTCAAAAAAAAGCAAAAAGCTTGCATAAAAAAGTCACAGAAATGTGCCGTGAACACACGAGCCATAACAGTCAGTCAGGAGCACCCCCTCCTCTTCCTTACATACTTCTCAAATCTTTTGCCATTCTGCAGAAAGATGCCATTTCTCTGGTCTCCAGGCTAGACCTGCTTTGTTGCTTGTGTGATCTGGGCATGGGGGTTGGTTTGTATTCATCTGAGATTAGAGATCTTCCCAGTTCAATTTGTTTTCTGTTTAAATTATTTAGAAGTGCTGGTAGTTGTCTGTCGATCTGAAGTGTTTATCACCTTTTTGTCAGACAGCCCAGAAAGTTTCTAATTCTTGCAGTTCAAATTCCCAATATCATTTGGAATACATTTGATAAAAGAAAAATTCTTGCTTCTGCTTTTAAGTTCAAACTAGAACTTATTGCAGGAATACTCCGGGCAGTTTTGGCTGTGTTAAGTCTTCTCATCAAAAGTAAAGGCCCAAAACTACAGATACAGAAAGCCAGGATGCAAATTCCCACCCTACTTGATTCAAACCCTGATCTCAAATATGCCGTATTCCTGCTTTGTGTTCTTTGAAATCCTCTAATTTTATAAGTATACCACATTGTATTGGAAATTAACTACTTATTAGATCTGGATTTTGAGCCTTGCTGTCCTGTGCTGTAGATGAGTGACATTAAATGTTTCCTTATTTGTAATAGTGCCAGGCAGAGGAAAAAGTCCATCTCTACAGCAAGGCAGCAGCTAGGATACTGTCCTCTGTTGAAGGAGATCTAGGTTCAGATGCAGCCAAAACTGGTCTGTTCAGGACCTTGTTTTGGGATCTCCCAGGAGAGCGTGGGATGATTGGCAGCTCTGCTTAGAAGTATGACTTTGCTCTTTTTTTTTTCTTTTTGCTTTATTCAAGCAATAAAAAAGCCCTTTGTGCATGCATAGGAACTTCATTAGCCTTTTAGCTTTTGTGCTGAGTAGTGGAGATACAGCACAGAAGTAGAGGGGCACAGCTCATCATCCCAAACTGCTAAACCAAGGAGGGTTTACACTGAAAAACTGCTAGTGTTGAAATAATTCCATGCAAATAGTAATAGTCTCAAAGACTAAATTTTTTTCCCTCAAATCATCATCAAAATTGCAAGGAACAAAAAACGTACGTGATATATTAAATGCATAATTTGATTTATAGGTATATATAACAGAGGTCTAAAAAAATAATTCAGAGCACCTCTGAAGTTTAACCATGCCAAGTGCAAGATCCTACACCTGGGTGGGAGCAATCCCAGGTACAGCTACAGGTTGGGCAGAGAAGAGATTCAGAGCAGCCCTGTGGAGAAGGACTTGGGGGTGGTGGTCGATGAGAATATGAACATGAGCCAGCTTCAGTGTATGTTTGCAGCCCAGAAAGCCAATTGTATCCTGGGCTGCATCAAAAGGAGCGTGACCAGCAGGTCGAAGGAGGTGATCCTGCCCCTCTACTCTGCTTTCGAGAGACCTCACCTTGAGTATTGTGTGCAGTTCTGGTGTCCTCAACATAAAAAGGACATGGAGCTGTTGGAACAAGTCCAGAGGAGGGCCATGAGGATGACCAGGGGACTGGAGCATCTCCCATACGAAGACAGGCTGGGAAAGTTGGGACTGTTCAGCCTGGGGAAGAGAAGGCTGCGTGGAGACCTCATAGCAACCTTCCAGTATCTGAAGGGGGCCTATAGGGATGCTAGGGAGGGGCTGTTCATTAGGGACTGTAGTGACAGGACAAGGGGTAATGGGTTCAAACTTGAACAGGGGAGGTTTAGATTGGCTATAAGGAAGAAATTCTTTCCTATTAGGCTGGTGAGGCACTGGAATGGGTTTCCCAAGGAAGTTGTGAGTGCTTCATCCCTGGGGGTGTTCAAGACCAGGTTGGATGAAGTCTTGGGTGGCATGGTTTAGTGTGAGGTGTCCCTGCTTATGGCAGGGGGGTTGGAACTAGATGATCTTAAGGTCCTTTCCAACCCTAACTATTCTATGATTCTATGAAGTTGAATAGAGAATAACACCCTTTGTTGGTTTCTTGAACCTTCCCACAGTGCTCAGTGGGAGCCATACAATTCCCTTTTAGACTGAAGGAAATTCAGCTGCATAGCAAGCTGAGGGTTTATTTACAAGAAATCTTTAATTATGTGAACAGTTCCTTATAGCTCTCCTTTATCTCTCTAGTTCTATTCTTAGCAGAAATTTACAAAATACAATTCTCTACCTTTAAAGGAAATAGACTTGAAACATTACATACAATTTCTAGAAAGACTGCTTGGAACTCTTCCTTCAGATCAGATTTACTTAAGGATGTGTGCTCTGTTTTAGCTAATTTTTCCACTTGCACTGTGTAGAATCCTTGCTAGCAATGCCATTTAAAATAACAAAACAGCCATCACTTGGAACTAGCTAAATACTGCTTAAGGATTCTGAAGAGTGCTAGTCAGAGGTATCCTAAATGGCACATCACTTACCTTGAGCAGGATGCTACTAGAAATACTGCTAATAGTACTTGGGAGTCACTGAAACACTCTCAGCAACATTTGTTTTTTTGTTTTATTTTGTGCTGGTCTCTCCACCTTGCACAAATTGTACAGGAGAAGGTGTCACATATAACAGTGTCACTGAGGTGAAGGTGAAGACCAACTGCTAGTTTGTATTCTCTGGGATGTCAGAAATGGCCCATCTCATTAAGCAGTTTTGTATTTTGACTTTTGTATACTGAAGCAAAATATCTTTGGAAATTTCTGAAATGAAAAACGTGCATTCCTTCTCCAGTGCCACACTGGAGTACAAGGATGTAGTTCAAACTTCTTAGAGAGCTTGGAAATGAAGTGACTATATGTCACAGCATCCATCTGCAGAGAAAACAAGCCAAACAAAGGGGAAAATAGGTAATGAAGCAGGAGTGCTGTTTTTGTAATGTTACTGGACTATGCATGCACACCAGTTTTTCTCAGACATTTCATTTTTCATAACTCATGTTTCTACATATTGCTTCTTTTAATGTTATTTTAATGTTCCACATTAAAAATCCTGCACATTCAAGATGTCATACTCACTTGCCGTATAGAGAATGAAGAACTCTCAGAGTGACCCAGTATAAAATGCTCATGTTGGTACGAAAGACTGAAATTAAGGGTCAGTGTGGTTTGAATTGGTTTGCACAAGGACACATTGGATCAGTGGAATCAAAGGACAAGTCTTTCAAGTTTTGCTTTCACAGGAGAGAGTAATAAATAAGTCACAGCCTGAATCCTGCCATTCATAAAGAGCTCTGAGAAATCAAGGCAAGTTTGGATGCAAGTTAATTAAAATATAAAAAGGAAAATAATTATGAAATGTAAATAGCCTAATGAAGTGAAAATTGGAGGACCTATGGCTTTTGAGTCAATAAAATTGGAAATTTTGAGGATTATTTTTTTTGTACTACATTAAGCCTTTAAATCATATGCATTTGACTGGCNCCCCCCATCTCTCTGGAAGCAGGGGAGGGCAAGAAAGGGGGTTGAGTGAGTGAACGAGCTGCCTGGTTGGTTGGGTTTAAACCACGACACTGGGGCAGTAACACATATAGTTAGCTGTAAGGGGCATTTCTTCACTAAAATCCATTAACCATCTCAAAGATGATCTCTTCATAAATTGGCTTTAGGGAAGGATTATTCAAGAGACACTGACAAATGAAACCTAGCATATCCGAACAAGGACGTCTGAGTCAAAAGCCAAAATCTTAGTAACAGTCAAAGTAAAGGAGATCTCTGTCTCCTCATGTCACACACAACTACCTCAGTGAACCCCTGGCTTGCCCCAGCAGCAGCAAATAACAACAGACAGAAATGTCACAAAAATGTTAGTGTCCAGGAGCAGCCTGTTTGTCAGTGCAGCTACAGCACAGCAGGCAAGGATATCAGCCCAGGTTTAGATGCGGGGGTGCAAGCACTCAGTGCTGCGGTCACAGAGCCTTCTTGAAGATGAGTGTGGTAAGAGGAAGGCCCACTGCATTGGGAGGAGCAATGAGAGGTGTGACTGCAGCACTGCCTCTTTCCCATCACCCTGCATGTCACAGGTACCTGGTCCCTGGCTTGCCTGGCTGTTAAAAGCCCTCTCCCAGCATTTTCACTGGGGGATCTGTGCCATGGTCCTTTGCTTACCTGCGACTGGGCTTTCCCATAGTGCAAACCCCACACAGGTAAAGATAGCCTGGGACATCTATATCCTCCTCCTGTTTATCTAAAAGCATTATCCTGGCAAAGTCCAAAGTCCTAACCAATGTTAAAAGTGAATATCAGATTACTACTTTGAGATACAAATACCCTTGCTGAAGGAAGAAGAAACGTCATAAACCAATCCAAAGTGATGTTTTGCTAAAGCAGTAGTCGAGCACAAAAACTTGAGGCAGCTAATCTCTGTTGTGTGGGTGTAGTGAAGATTTAGCTCTGCCTTACTCCACCTATGCAGAATGTTCTCACCTAACAGCATGACTATAGGAAGTAGCTGGCACTTCAAAACCTGTTTAATCATTAAGAGTCCAGACAAAGGGTGTTTCCAGGGCAGTCAGTACAATTTGCTAAGGATTTTCTGTATAAAAAAAAAGACAGAAAGGAAGCTTGGAACTGATGATGCATTGTACAGACCACATTTCTGCCTACCTCAGCGTTTTGAAGTTCATTCTTCTGTACGCCCTTACATGTCATACAGCCTTCAGGCGTCTACGTATTCTTCTGCCAGAACATGGCGCAAGTTTCCATAAGGTAAATACAGTCAGTAAATACAGAAAATAAATTGTATTTAGTCAATGCACACACCCTTATTATACATAGTATCAATAGGACTTAGTGTCCTTGTGCAGTTTGGGAGGATATCGTTAATTTTATATGGGATTTTGAATTAATGTTATGCTATGAAGCATGTGGTTTTGCTGGCTTTGATCTGTGATTTCAGCTTGCAAGGTCTTTTCCCCAAACCTTTGTAGTAAGCTTCCCATTCTGAACATATGATGGAATCACTAAGTCTTATATTCACAAGATCTTGGTATCCAATTATTTTTCCCCACTTTAAATGCAAAATAGTGAAGCCATTCTATTAAGACTGTATTTGCATCAGTCTCAAAATCATATTTCTAAATAACAGTAATTTTTTATCAAGTGATTACTTCTATTATTTGCTGACAGAATCATTACAAATAGAACTGGTAGTAAATTTACTCCTGTCATGAAGCATTTTAGGAATCATTTCATTTTCTACCAACACATTTAATTTCCATAAGCAATAGCAAATATTTTCTCTGAGTATATTTCAATAGATGTTTTTTATATTTTCCTGCCTCCCAGAGCTGTTGATTGAAAGTTGGAGGCAGGTGAATAATGACTAGCACACTCCATGTGTCTGAAATGTAATATGAGCTCCATGGTGACTCATTAAATTAGGTAAGAATTCATTAACTTTTTCCCAAATTTCAGGAAGCTGTTCTAGTTACTCAAAGTGATTAATACTGTTATGAAAATAAATTAAAACTAAATCACTGCTTTTATTCCCCAGAATATTCACAGATCACTCACAGTAATGGGACAAGATTAAGCACTTCTACAGTCTAGCAGATCCAGAGTGTCTAAACTTTAGGCACAAAATACCCATGCTTCCTGTCTGCTGCTAGAGGCTTTGTCTAGGGTTGGATTTCAGACCTCACTAAATGGCCCTGACCACCGCTGAGGCATACACCACAGCAGTCTCATTTCTACTTGAGAAAACTTGGTGCAGTTTTCCTCTGAAAGAGCTGTGCTGTTTGAAGATACAGCTTACACTGGCACCATGGATCATTGCTGGTGGCCAAAACTTTAGAAATAGTCACGATTTATAAGCCAAGCATGGGAAATAAAGTTGACAGTTCTGCTGGCCTTTGACATCCTAGTTCCAATGGGGATGCTGGCTCTGTGGCATATCACAGATTTCCCACACAGCACCAGTGCAGAGCAAGCAACATGGGAAATCTTATTACTTGATTTTCTAGCTGTGTTTCCACCTGCTCCACAGGGATAAGCTGCCCCTTCTTGTCAAATCATCCACCCAAAACCAAGGTAAAGCATATTTTAGCATAAATACTCTCCACCTGTCCTCAGCATTTGCTTGGAGGGCATCTTACAGAGCAAGCTTATGTGACTAGAAATTTTTCCCTTTTTTCCTGCTTAACAGAATGCTGTAAAAGTAACCACTGCATTAACCACTTTGAGCAAGACAGGTAATGTCTCTGATATCCTGTGACACTGCTGGGTACAGTCACTGCATTGTTAGACCCATGTGTGGCAAAGGCAAGTCATGATCTACTTACTGTAAACAGGTCAGGACTTCTCCCATTTTCTGCATCTGAAGTCCATGGGCAGCAGGAGCAGTGTGTAACAGCTCCCACGTGGGGCCATAATGAATTAGAAGCACTCGGGAATAGTGTAGAAGTGGCATCCAGGGCTGGCAGTGAGCTTTTAGGAGGCTCAAAGGAAAGAAAGGGAAGGCTTCACCCACTAAAGACTGAAAAGGAGAGCAAGAAAGGGTTGCCATGGAGGCAAACAAAGATGAGTTGCCTACAGTGTGTTCAAATAAAATAAAGGATACACTCAAACTTCTCTAATGGGGAATGAAAAAGCTGTCACCAGTATAAACACTTAAATAAACACTTTTTACAAGTTTGGTCATGAGGCATGTTCTGTGCCTGGAGACAGTAGACACTGACTCTCACACAAGGTGATTTCTTAGTTTTTTGAGCTGAGGCTTTTCAGGGATTTTAAATCCACAGATTTTTCCTTTCTTACTCTTCTACTGAGTCCAGGGAAAACAAGTCATGTAAAACCCTTAAGTTCAAAGGTAGAGCATGGATATGGTCGTGTGTATGGAATTGGTCAATAGCTGCAAGTGTCTCCAGCTTCACTGTAAATGAATAATTTTTCCTTTTGAAGGACAGCAATTAAAGATTTTGAGAATATTTCCAGAGAGACTCCTTCAAGGCAGCTGCCAGAGACTTGAGGCCAAATCCTGCCTTCACCTCCGTTTATGGGATGTGCCAACATTTTCATCAAGAGCTATGATATTGACTGACAAAGTTAATACATCCTTCAGCCACTGGAATATTAATTGGCTGGGAAACAAAACCAGTAGAGACTATACGTAGCAGCAAAAAGTCACTCTGGTAAATTCTGCTAAGCCAATGTGATCAATTCATCTAAGACTGGAAACATTCAAATAATTGTACACCAGCAAGCTTCCTGCTAAGGCTATAAAGAGCATTCTCTAGAAAACAGCAGAAAAGCCTGTATCAGTTAAAGATGCACTGTAGATGCTGGCCAAGAGAAAAACTGATACGCTTCACTGCTTTATCTTCAGGAATGCTGAAGAGTTTACAGCATTGCAGACAAAGCTGACTGAAAAGTTATGTCTGAACAATATTTACTTGACTTTTTTGTTTAAGAACACTGACTGAAAAAGAAGGGAAGATGATACTTGTAGGAATTAGAAGGAACAAGATACACTTGTAGGAACAAAACCAGCATTGAGTTTCTACAAGTACCTATGGGGACTTCAGTCTGAAAAATACTGTTAACTGAAAAAGCACTTTGTCAGGTGATTGATTCTATGTGTCTCTTTAGTAAAGAAGCACTGCAGCAAAACAATTAAGAAAATAAATGATACAAAGAAGCAAACTGTCATCATGGATTTTTCTATCTGAAATAGTTACAGCAATAAGGAAAATCTGTATTACCTTAACTGCACCAAAATTCATCCTTTAACAACAGAGTATGTTGGGGTTTCTTAACTATGCTGCAGCTTAGGCTTCGAGCAGCTCAGCAATCATCTTGGGTGTTCAAAACCAGACATCCCTGAGGTTACATCTTAAGTTTATAAAATGGCACACAAAACTAATCTTAATTCTCAGTAAATTAGGTCATTAACTAAGTAAAAGAAACTCATCACTGAGAATATTTTTCTATGGTTGTTTATTTCTGTCATTCTCTAGATGCCTTAGGAACATTTGAGCTCTGCTGTATTTTTAAGGCTCCCATGCCTTTCTCCAAAAGCTATATTTTGGAATTTCTGCTTTCATTGTCCATATTTTGTTCAGGCTTTCTTGGATCTTTAGATTCAAAACCTCATTGTTACAGGTAACACTGATGTGAAATACAGAGCCAGCACACAATGTGTTGCAGAGAAGCAGAAGTGCTCTAGCACCCAGCTGTTTGTGTTAGGGACGTCAGTAGGATGAATGATATAGAAACCTAGAGGAAATTTATTAAAACAATAATAACCCAGCATAAAAGAAGCTGCTTAAGAACTTTGGCCATGACATGGTGAAAGAGGACACTTTTCAATACCTGGCATTGAAGCATCAAATATGCTCTGAAAAGAAAGAAATAAAATTGAAAGTAATATGCAAATATTGAAAAATATACAAAAGAAATGCACAAACAACAAAGGAGATCGAGCGGATCGGTGGAAGAAACATGCTTTGGAAGGAGGGCTAGGGAGAGAGCAGGTCGAACACAGCTACTTTCTAAAAAGGAAGATCGGGACAAAGCATTTTCAACACATTTTAATTTTATGCATAACACAAGTGAAGAGATGACACAGATGAGAAGTCCCCCTTCGGGAAGGGCAAAAAATAGCAATTTTGGGCAAACTTCAAAAGGTATAATTGCTCTGTTCATACTGAATGAAAAACGTTCTGCAAAGGAGCCAATTTACATAATCTGGAGGCATTTAGTATGATTTATTGCCCTCCTTTAAAGACGGTGGAGTGAAAACATTGTCATTAAAAACCCCTGCTTTTTATCAGAGGAATAATTGCTACTGGAAAAGAAACTTCAAGGAACATCAGGAGTTTAGAGACTGGGGAGAACTGCTGGCAGATGAGTATTGTTACACAGTTAGATGGGGGACTGCAGTGACCTTATTTCCCTGGTACTTCCTGGGGATCAGGAGGAAAGCACACTGTAGCCAGGCAGAGCACACGAGGCACTGAAGATAACACACTTTCCCCCAGTGCTCTATAGCATGGTGCAGGGATGAGGGTAAACCCTCTATCTTTAGTGTAAAACAGCAGCCTCCTGCCCTGCTGCCTTTCTCTAAATTGCCTGCCTGCCTGCCCTCTAACTTGTATATGCTATCTTGCTTGGCTACTTCCACACCCAAACCCAGAGTCATGGGATAGAGAAGATAAGGCAGTGCTATGCTGAGAGGAGAGAATACACTGTCATGCATCTGGTCAGATATTGCAGGCTTTCCTACAGCTCAGAAAGCATCTTTTCCTTCTCCAGGCTTTCTGGCTCTCCTCCTCTGTTACAGGGGTTGGGAAGCAGAGGCCAACTGCACTGCCAGCCTCAGGGCTCACCATGGTATCCCAACATACCCTCAGCACAGGAGGGAGTTGTTTCCTGGCTTACAAATTGCCTCTTATGGAGTACATGGCAGCTCCAACACACACTGAAAATTGGCATGCGTTGCTGAAAGATCCTGCCCACTCTTTTGTAGCACAAGGAGAGGTCTGATGCAATGTACTCTTACTTCTCTTGGCCGTATCCTTCACGCAACTGCAGCACCCAGTGTGTGAGGAGGGTCTGGACCATCCTCCTGCATGCAGCTTACCACCTGATGAAGGCTCTCCAGCTCCATTCTCTGGCTACAGCTGAGAGTTGATCTGTACTTAAAAAGCATTTTTTCATTTCTTGCTGCTCCTGTTGTTAGCTGGACACGCTTGTTGGGGCTGCCCAGGTGAATGTGTGCTCTCAGTAGCCCAAAGGTGGATGTGGAAAATGCATGACCCAGTGGAGGGGAGGGCAGACAGCTGGCCTTTTGGCAGCTGGCCCCGCTTTTTGCAGCTTTAAGTCGGGGTGCAACACCAACTTAAAGCTTCAGTACAACAGCCTTTTTCACCACAGAGACCCCAGTGAGGGAGAGAGGGAAATCAGTGAGAGAGGTGCAAGGATTGAGATTGCATCAGGCTTTGACCACAATACAGCTTTCTGATCCCTAACAAATCACACTCAAGTGAAGTGGAGATAAAGCATAGATAACTCAGGAGAGTCTGTAATACTGGTGTAGTAGGGCTGCACAAAGTTCACAGGAGAGGAAACATGACACAGAAGATCTGGCAGAGCTTTGAGAAAGTTTCTTGCTGGCAAGTTTCCAGCTCTCAGTGGGAGGCACTGCTCATTGCCTGCCTATGAACTCAGAGCATACACACTCAGGAATCAGTGCTTGCTGATGAGCGTCTTTAGGCTGTTAAGCCTGAAGTTGTAACCCAGCTTTGTGGCTGGAAGCAAAACCACTTTTCTTCCCAAGCTACTCCTGGCCTGTGCTTTGTTCTTGCAAAGTGACTGCTTTCCCCAGGAAGCTGTTACCCCAGCACCTGCCTTGTCATTGCTTCCTGTGCCCATCCTCTGCCATTACTCTCCTGTCCTGTAGCTCCAGAAGCAAGGCAGTACTAACTCTTTGCATCTGGCATGTGACTTTTCTCATGGGTTCTGCATGGCCTGCCAGATAGCCTCCCATCTGAGCAGAGCTGCTCTTCAGCGCTGCTCACCTTCCAGCTGAGGTGGGCTTATTTTATTTTCGATCTAGAAACGTGATTGTCTTTTTATTTGCCCATGGATACTATTTAGTACAAGCTTTTAAAGAGAAGACTTTTTGCTTTATTCTGCATGATATTGAGTGGTCCCAAATCTCACTGATCTAAATGAGAAATCATAATCTGCTAAAAAAACTACTTAGGGAATAGAACTGTTCATGTATTTTTTTGAGGGGTAAAAAAAAAGAATGAGAACACTTTTGTAAAAATTGCTACAGATAATGTTTTACTGTTTATCTTTGAAAAAAACACAGTAGTATAAAGACTCTGTCTCTCACAGTGGCAAGAGTTTCTGCTAACTGGGAGTTAGTCAGTTAATAGTGCATGTAAAATCAATACCAGATAACTTAATTATTGCCTAATCTCAGTTCACACATTCATAAGGAGAAATGTACTATAGATTTTTATCCTGTTTGGTTAATGAAAAATAAATTATTCCTTCCAAAAATATCCAGACTGTTCATCTTATAAACTGTCCTGTGAAAAGCACTGCTCTGCAATAGTGACAAAAGAGGAATTGCACATCTGGTGCAAAAGGCAGTGGGGTAGTTTATAATTTGAGCTCCCATCATAAATATTTTAGCTTTGTAAAAGTAGAAGAAGATTTACCTTTACACGCAATCTAAATTATTATCACTGCCTGGCACTATAGTCTCCATACTGGTCACTTGAGCACTGTTTGAACAATTTAAACTCATTATGGACCACAATACCGTCACTTAAAGGAGATAGCATCTTCATCTCAAGTAGTCTCACCGATCACACCTGTGAAATAAGGTATTGACTAATGTTAGTATGGGTAGCACAGCAGGGTCCTAGGTGCAGTGACAGCCATAGCAGAAAGAGCATAAAATGTCAAGGTATTATTATGTCAGCATGAAAGATGTTATTGTTCCCAGCCCAATCCTCTTTAGTCCTGAATGTGTTCTTGTCCCACACTTGCTGTGGGATGCTCAAGTTATTTCAGAGTATCTATGACTTAGTTATAAATCTTTATAAGCACAAATCATTGTCAGCATGAGCATAAGTTGATTCAGCATTTCTAAGGAGAAATAAATAGACATTAAGAAGCATAGTTCTCATTTCACTTTTCAGCTTAAATACTGTCTCAATCAGTCAGATCTATACCATTTAAAACCTGTCCAGAGAGGCTATGGGTGCATCTGTAAATATGAGCAGAAGCACTCAACAAGTTGAAATGGAGTCACTGAGACAGAGACAGGGGATGTCACTGGGCACAACAGCCAGCAAAGAGACTCATGATGCAGTACAACAATATAAGAGCCTTCATGTTGTGGTTCATGTTAGTGTATTACAGGTGGTTGTTGGTCTTGTTTGTTTGTTTGTTTTAAGAAGAATCTTCATTTCCAGAATATGTAAGACTTATATTTATGACTTCATTCTGTTCACTGCATAGCAGCACTTGACTCCTATTTTTTTTCTTTGAATCCCTCAGACAGTATGCACTGCTGCCCTGAGCAGGCATTTCTGCCAAAGGTAACACACCCAAGCCTGATAATTGCCTCCCAGAGACATGGATAAGATTTCATCTGTCTCAGCCCATCCTCATCCTCTGTTTCTCTCTTCAGTGAAAGAGAAGTGAGTCACCACACACTTCAAGGGGCTTTGCTCCAACAGCCATAAAATTGCTGGATGATTATATTGATCTAGAGTTGCTATCTGGCTGAAGCTGGCATTCCTAGAAATCATTAGTAAATATCAGTAATCCCATAATTAAAAAAAATCCTCCTTTATCTGATAAGAATTGCATTTGTAAGAGAAGTTAGTTATCTTTCAAGGTATAACAGGTGTTTATCTCTTTCTTTATAGGCTGTGGTGCCTGAACATCAAAGGAAGCATCAACCCATTTTAGACAAAAAAAAAAAAAAAAAAAAAAAAGAAAATAAAAAAAGAAAA
>NDXB01005348.1:77577-88429 GCA_002631895.1 Agapornis roseicollis
AAAAAAAAAAAAAGAAAAAAATGAAAAAAATTACAGTAGATTACATGAAGGGACATAGATCCCTTATCCTGATTCTCTTCCTACGTTGTAGGGATGGGCCCGTGGAATTAATCTAGAAATCTGGAATCCTGTCCTTAGCTTCTAATAATGAACTTGAGGAGATGGGGAGAAGGGTGGCTTTTTTGAATCCTGGTATCTATTACAGAAAAGGTGGTAGTGCTTCATTCCTGACAGGTATCTGCAGAGAGTTTGCCAGCATGCCAGTTCCTCTTGATTAGGGTCACTTGAGCCAACTCCAGTGAAAATGTTAATGACTCTATTGAACCAGCTACAGGAAGGATAAGATGAGGGAAATCATTATTGATGAGCTGGTTGGAACAGTGTCCACTGCATTCAGGGAAGGTGCAGAGGCAAAGGAATTAACAGAGAGTGCAAGTCTCCAGAACAGGAGGATTGAAAGCCATGGTGAGAAATGTAAGGATGGCCAGCCAGAGCACTATGTGGATGCTCTGTGCCCTGGTCATGGGAGTGAAGCTCTGCCTCACTGACACATACTTACTTTCACCATCATCCCACTTTTTCACTCCTTCAGTATGAAGCAGATGAAGAAAATGAACTCCAGAAGCATCTTTATTTTCTGTCATCATGCTGTGCTTTTCAATCAAGGCCACAGGGATGAAATCCTGACTCTCTTGAAATCAGCATGCATTTTACTGCTGTTTTCTGTAGGCTCAGGCTCTCGTCAGTCGTGCTTATTTCCAAAAATTGAGTGACTGTTGCTAACTGTTTCCTGTGGCAGAAGGTGGGGAGCTGCATTTTTTCACAGATGAAGAGGTTACAAGTGAGAAAATCTGTCTGGAAGTACGGTGCCTCCGTAAGTACTAAGCTTGGTGGCATTAGGGGTCCTGCAGCTACCACTGTGACTTGCATAATTTCTCAGGGCTCAGTTGGTTATCCTGCAGTTTCATGAACCTAATTTGCTGAAATTACATATTTCAGAATAAAGTTTACAGGTTTGGAAACACTGACAGGCATATACTGAAAATCAAAGCAAATTTTCTGCAACTCTGTGTGAGTCATTAAACTCCACAGACAAGTTGATATGTGATTTCACAGAGTGGAAGACTTATGCTTATGGCTTTTTATTGTGGATTTGTTTCTCATCATGAAATACTGAATGATCACTCTTAATAGCAATAGTGAGCGAAAGAACAGCTTGGGCAGCAAGGTGAAGTGGATCCACCTGCTTTGTTAGCCCAGATAAAAAGAGCTCTGCCTTTTCATTACAGAGAGCAGCCTGAACTATTGCTGTGGCAAAATGTCTTCTCAGTACTACTGATTTTTTTCTTTTTTTCCATCTAAAGAACTGAATGGATTTTAGAGTTGGAGGGAAAGGTATTAAATTATTTCTAGTCTTTCTTTGCCTAGCATTTTTCACATTAATATGATATCTGTATTTTGGTACACAGGGAAGAACAGATTGGATTAGATTAGAAGATAAACCTCACAGAAGCTGAGTGAAGGGTGCTCTTGCTATCAGTCACTGCCCAACTTGCTAGAAGGAAATAGCAGAGTGACAACATAACTCATGTGTTACAGATATTGATAATTCAGGCTCCCCTGATGGCTTTCTTCTTTGTGTCAAATGTCCTACCAGAACATTCATTTTTCTAAGAGTGGCTATTCTCTACATTTCTTGAAAATATTTTTGCAAAATAAATGCCTACTGAAGTTCTTGTCTTTCCTGTCAGATTTGTTGGGTAGAAGCTGAGGACCTGGATATTCTTCATATAGTTCACAAAATGTTCATATTCTGTAAAATTTTAACTCCTTTGCCTTAAAAGAAGTGAATAACTTAGCTCCAGCTGCATATCAGCCAGACCAAATACTGCCATTTGAATACATGTCAGTCAAGAAGTTCTGCTGCTGATTTAATTTTAACAGAAGACAAACAGCCATTTTGGGACAATGTGTATTACAGTTGATAATGTGCCACTCATGAGTGTGCAAGATCATTTATTGCTTTTCTAGTGTTATCTAGTTTAGTGCGAGGTGTCCCTACACATGGCAGGGGGGTTGGAACTAGATGATCTTAAGGTCTTTTTCAACCCTAACTATTCTATGATTCTATGATCTACACTGCTAAATGCTCCTGATCTGGGAAGTGGTTTCTGACTGTCAGTGTTCACAGGGTCTCACCCTTACTGACCACATAGGACATGCTGTGAATGTGATGGCATAAGAATATTTGTANTCTATGATCTACACTGCTAAATGCTCCTGATCTGGGAAGTGGTTTCTGACTGTCAGTGTTCACAGGGTCTCACCCTTACTGACCACATAGGACATGCTGTGAATGTGATGGCATAAGAATATTTGTAGAACTCATGAGGTGTCAGACCCACACAAATAGCGTTGGAGGACTGTGTTGGATTATAGAAGGTAAACTTAATGAAACTTACTGAGAGTGGTCCCTGGTTTTGTTTAGGAGGAAACTAATTGTTTCAGCCATGGGCTCATGTTTTATGCAGCACAGATAATCAGTGGACTAAGATCTGAGAATAAATTGGAGAATTATATTTTTTGCTATATAAACAAGATTGTATCCTTATTGTTCATGATGGTATCTACTCCTGATGGTGAATTTCCTTGTCCTTTCTTCCATCCCAGCTTTCAATGTAAGGCTCAGAAATAATTTGAGAAGGAATTCAGCTAGCAAGGTAACTACTCATGATCATGAGTTACTTAAGGATTTTACTTCGTATTTGACATTCGAGGGAAAAAAATGCATATTTCATACCACATGGGAGCCCTGTGTTGTCAAAGTAATAATGTCGTAATTTCTGCCCCATGGCTGAAAAGTGAAGTTCTTTTAAAAATGACATACATCATCTGAGTATACAGAAGCATATTATGATCAAATTAGTTTAATTCACATGGAAGCAATACTTGCATGCACAAATATACTGGCAGATATTAATGGTTCTTTTGCATTTTCTAGCACAGCATATTGTATCCAAATTAACTACACAAGCAAACTAGAAGTATGCTAAGTAGATTGCATGATGGATGAAAACACCCCAAACTAAATAGATGTCCTATGTGCACATGTCCCAGGTAAAGAGATCAAAGCAAGCTGCTCCAACTACAGCTCTGGCTGAATGACTGCATAGAATCATTTCTTGGTAGAGAATCCTCAAAGCATTTGTCAGATGCTTTTATCTTTTCCTTTATTCGAAGTCTCACTGAACTTCCAGGCATATTCACTTTGTACTTACATTCCTGCCACTTGTTGCAGTCTGACAGATATCATGATTAGTTCCATGAAATGCAGAAAAAGCAATAGTTATACTTGCATCAAAAGCCACTTAATTGGGATTTCTATGAATAGGATGTCTGCTGAAGCACAATGCTATGCTGAGGAAATGATTCAAAAAGTCATTTATTTTCCACCTATTCGTCTGTGTGCCCAGAAAACCAATAATTTGTTAATTCAGTTAAAAAAGATGGCACATTGCCTTAACAAAACTTAGAAATGAGTGTTGAAAGCTGTCAATACATACTTGAATACAGATAATGTTTTATACAGGGTTCAATTTAATTTTAGCTCAGTGTTTATGCATCTTTCTGAAGTGTTTTTTCTCTGTGGAATTCAGTGAGACATTACAGTCACAGTTGTAAACTCCAGGGTTCTCCCATATCTCTTATTTCATATAGATAACATCCAGTGTAGGAAGCTGTGGCTGAAGAAGAGTTATATATGATTTGAATGACATAGGTGAATTGAGGTCTTGGTAAATCATATCTATTGGTACATCCTTTACAAACCTTTTGCAATCTGATTTCCTATTGAAGTTTAAGAACATGTTTATAAATGAATTCCCTGCAGATGGAGTGGGAATTGCACACTGCGCCCTTCTTGCTTACAAAGGGTGGCAAGATTTCTTCTCCTGATTCAGGGCTTACTTTACCAAGTGTATGCGTAGTCCTGCATCTTAATCTTGCCTCTCTCTGCAGTTGCTATACATGCAGAATTTAATTTACTGAACACTGTTATATGCTTTTTGTGTAAATCAAGATGGCAAACCACTGTGTTCAGGGAAGTCATGCCATTAGAAAACCAGTGTGACATCAGAATCAGCTCTCTGTCTCATTGCAAGCAAACTCATGCTCAAAATAAGACAAATCTTGACTGATTTCACACTTCCAGGTTCCCTTCTGATGCAGTATCTATTCTGGGGGTAAAAGCTCTGTTGTTTCAGCCTTTTAATTCTGTTTCAAAGCCTTCATCTTCCCTCTGTCTTCATTATAGCTAATCTGATTACTTGTTGAGAATGACTGATTTTTCCCTTTTCTTCATGTGTTCACTCACCATACATTAGATGCTTAGAGATCACAAGACCATTCTGAATATCTGTCAACCCCTATATTTTCAGAAGTATTTTATACAAAAGTACTTCTCTAAATACATCCCCTTGGCCAAATAGCCTTGCCTACCTCTGACAGAGTCTGCCCTTCAGTTGAAACCACTGAGCCTGAAGTAAGGGTACAATTTCACACGGGGAAGCCTTCAGCAGAGGTTCTGGTGTGAGGAAGTCCAACTCAGTCCCAGTTCTCAGGTGTTTGGTCCCAGCCTCACACCAGTGCATGTTACATTATGGGTGTGCTGTGTTTTCCTCATCCTTCTGTCTCTTCTCAGCATGATTGGAGGAAATGTTCTTGTTAATGGAGAGGAGAGGAGAGTTAAAGCCTCAGATGTCCTCAAAGCCTTCTTTCAGGAAGCTATTGAATTGGGCCTCACATAACAGAGAGCACAGACAGACAAGTGAAATAATTTCATCCACCAGTCTGCTGGCAGCTTATTGCTATACTGTGATTACTGAACACTTTATTAAATTGAGAGCCTGGTTCACCTGGTCATAACCTCCAAATTTTACTGTCTTTTGTTTTTAACAAAATAACTCCCTAAAGTTTTAAATTAAAAAGTCACAAATTCCCTATAATTTCCCATCACATTGTGGTCTTCATTTGTAAATGGAGATCACTGAAACCAGCAGATGTTTAGCTGCAAACTTCTTTGACAACTTTGTTGTCGGATCCACTCATCCCGTATGATTCTATGACTATGACTTGGTACAGTTATCAAACATTTCCTTCAACTGTTCATAAACTAGTAAAACAGTAGTCTGTTGAAAACTACATTTAAATAAGCTACCACACAATCAAAGAGTGTGTTTCTTTCTTTTGCATTATCTGGTTTAAGTTTTTTCCAATGGATTATGTTTTAGCTTTATTTATTTGAATTTTAATCTTCTTGCCCTTAAGCAGCAGAGTAATGACTGTGCAGTCTACAGCAGGGACAAAGACAGCATGACATCCTGGGCACATTACAGAGGTCTTGGTGTTTTTTTGTAAGATTAACTTTCTGACTGAAAATGCAAAACTCAGATTTCCCACCAAGAAACTCCAAAGTGAGTTTTTAATTTTGGTTTGGTTTTATCTGGAATCCTCCATTTTCCTGACAGATTAGAAAGGTCTCATTCAGCATATATTCTTAAAAAAAAAAAATCATAAAAATACATTCCACATTAGTCCTCTGCTACACAGAACTGTAATTTACAGACCTATTGTCTTTTATGAATCCAGCTATATGTTTTCTTGTGAAGTCACAAAATTATAGAAAGGTTTGGCTTAGAAGGGACCTTAAAGATCATCTAGTTCCAACACCCCTGCCATGGGCAGGGACATCTTCCACTAGGCTGGGGTTATCAAAAGCCTCATCCAATTTGGCCTTGAACACTGCCAAGGATGGGGCAGACATTGCTTCTCTGGGCAACCTGTTCCAGTGCCTCACCATAGTAAAGAATTTATTCCTAATATCTAATCTAAATCTAGCCTCTTTCAGTTTAAAACCATTTTCTCTTGTCCTATGACTACATGCCCTTGTAAAAAGTCCCAGGTGGGATCTCACTAAAGAAGAGTAATGGGGAGAACCACCCCCCTTGAACTGTTGGTTGCATTCCTTTTGATGCAGCACAGGATATTGCTGGCTTCTTTTGCTGCAAGTGCATGTTGCTGGGTTGTCTTGAGCTTCTCATCAAACAACAATCCCCAAGTCTTTCTCCTAGGGTGCTTATCATCTCTTTGGGAATCATCAACCGATGTGCAGGACCTTGCACTTGGTCTTGTTGAACTCCATGAGGTTGGCATCAGCCCACCTCTTAAGCATGTCATCTGGATGCATCCCTCTGGATGGTATCCCTCCCTCCAGCATGTTAACTGCACCACACAGCTTAATGTCATTAGCAAACTTCCTGAGGGTGAACTCAATCCCACTGTTCATGTCACCAAGAAAAATGTTAAACAATGCTGGTCCCAATATCGACCCCTGAGGAACATCACTTGTCACTGATGTCTGCTTCGACATTGATCCATTGACCAGAACTGCTTGAGTACAGCCACTCAGCCAATTTGTTATCCACCAAATGGTCCATCCATCAAATCCATGCCACTCCAGTTTAAAGAAAAGGATGTCATGTGGGAGAGTGTCAAATGCCTTGCACAAATCCAGGTAGATGATGTTAGTCTCTCTTCCTTTTATCCAAGTCAGTGATGTGAGGCACCAAGGAGGATGCTGTAAAATTTAGCTTACAAGAGAGTTTTATGACAGCCAGCTCTGTAAATAAAATTTTCATTCAGCATTGTCACAAAACAGGAAACAGAATTAACTATTCAATTTAACTGAAACCAATTAATACATATTTATTGGAGAGCACTAAAATGAACTGTTTTGAGTGCGTTGTTAATGCCATTGTGTTGAAAAAAAGGGCTGAGGTATCCCAGCTAATGATGGGGAGCTGAGATTTCATTCAGGGGAACTGCATATGAAAGTAAAAACAGTGGTTGCTACCACAGAAATTGACATTTTTCTGAAACTGTAGTTCCTTTTCATTGCCTTTATGTCTATTTAATTAGAAGATCTGCTAATGGTGATAGTAAATTCTGACTTCCAAATTTTTTCCTAATATTCAAGATTCTTAAGCTTATGGCATCTCCAGCAGTCAATGTAAACTTCACTGATGAGCAGAGCTGTGGAATTCTTTTGGATATCACTGAGGTGGTGATTACATCAAACATCAACTCTCTCCTCTAGCCCAGGAATGAGTTTTTATCAAAACTTTCGGCTGTAAGCTTCTGATGATACTGGGATATTCTTGACAGTGATGTATTGGTTAGCACACTGGCAGAGCCCAGGGCTCATATCTTGTCTTTATAAATGAAATATGAATGTTCATTAGAGAATGCAAGCTTTGGATATGTCAATATGTCAATTACCACAAAAAAAAAAAAAGCCAAGACTTACTATATATAGGATATTTCTGTGGATCTGGGCCAACGGTGGTCATATGTCTTTATGGTCAGCCTACAGATGAGTTCTGGAGGTATGGATGATAATACCCATTGTTTTGGCAGCACAGAACTAGTTTCATAACTAGCATGAGACAACATATGTATTTCCATCCAAAAACGCTAAAAGCTAGAGATTGCCAGCTGATGCTGTCCTGATCAAGAGGGAGAAGGACTAGTGATTAACACCTAGCCCTGCTCTCTCCAGGACCTTTTCCTCCTTTAGAAAACTCATATCCTGCCAGAAGCCATGCCAGGAAGGGGGAAAGCAATCTCTCCATCCTACCACCTCCAGCAAGGGGATGTGCAGCCACTTTTGGGATTCCCCCTCCTCCTGTGAGAAACTACTGTGGCACACTGCAAGGATGGAGGCCTGGGCTGAGAGGTTGTCCTGGGTTCAGCAGTAGCAGTCATTTTTCTCCTTCTTAGTAGCTGGTGCAGTGCTGCTACCACCAATAATAATAATGATAAGGGTGTCCCGGGTTCAGCAGTAGCAGTCATTTTTTCTTCTTCTTAGTAGCTGGTGCAGTGCTGTGGTTTTGACTTTCAGCCTGGGAACAGTGCTGATAACATCAATGTTTTTATTTACTGCTCAAATGTTTACTCTGACCAAGGACTTTGTGAGTCTCATGGTCTGCCAGGGAAGAGGGGAAGCTGGGAGGAAGCAGAGACAGGACACCTGATCCAAACTAGCCAAAGAGGTATTCCATACCACAGCATGTCATGCTCAGTACATAAACTGGTGGCAGTTACCCGAAAGGGCTAGATCACTGCTCGGGTCAGGCTGGGTATCGGTCAGCAGGTGGTGAGCAGTTGTATTCTCTTCCCTTTTTATTTCCTTTTGTCATGGTTTAAACCCAGCCACGCAGCTCGTTCACTCACTCAACCTCCCTTTCTTGCCCTCCCCCTGCTCCCAGAGGAATGGGGAGGAGAATCAAAAGAATGAAACTCCCACAGGTTGAGATAAGAACAGTTTAGTAACTAAGGTATAACACAAATCATTACTGCTACCACCAATAATAATAATGATAAAGGAAATAACAAGGGAAGAGAATACAGCACCTCACCACCCATCAACAGATAACTCACCCCACCCTGCCCAACTGAGCAGAGACCGATACCTCTTCCAACTCCCCAGAGCACAAGCCCTTCCGGGTAATTCTCGATTACATCTTGGGCATGACGTGCTATGGTATGCAATACCTCTTTGGTCAGTTTGTGTCAGGTGTCCTGTCTCTGCTTCCTCACGGCCTCCCCTCCTCCCTGTCAGAGCATGAGGCTCATAAAGTCCTTGGCCAGACCAAACATTCGAACAGTAACTAAAAACATCGCTGTTATCTGTTCTGTTCCCAGGCTGAAAGTCAAAACCACAGCACTGCACCAGCTACTAAGAAGAAGAAAAAATGATTGCTACTGCTGAACCCAGGACACCCTTATCATTATTATTATTGGTGGTAGCAGCAGTGATTTGTGTTATACCTTAGTTACTGGACTGTTCTTATCTCAACCTGTGGGAGTTACATTATTTCGATTCTCCTCCCCATCCCTCTGGGAGAGGGGGGAGGAAGGGATGGAATGGGAGAGCGGGTGTGTGGTTTCTGGGTTGTCGGCTGGGCTTAAACCATGACAGAGGTGCAAG
Source organism: Agapornis roseicollis (assembly GCA_002631895.1). NCBI lineage: Eukaryota > Metazoa > Chordata > Aves > Psittaciformes > Psittacidae > Agapornis > Agapornis roseicollis. Next base: position 86,624 of record NDXB01005348.1, read on the forward strand.
GTTGGTGCTGGGATTCACATAGGGCTTAAATCAGATCATCACAGGGAGTTTGGATGCCTCTGTTCCCTCTTGTCACTACTGCAGCTGTCCTCCCTAGTAGCTCAGAAGGCGAATCATTGCTCTTATCTGAGATTTGCTCTCTTTTTTATGTAAGAGAAGATAACAAAAACCAAATCAAATACCAGAGTTAGATAAAGCCAATTTGTTCAGAGTTATTGTTACTGAATGCCTCTATATTATGAGATTTTTTCCTTTTCTGAAAGATCCCTCAAGAGCAATACAAAGATGGTAAATGGTAAAGTTACATTGCCATGTTTCTCCAATACAATTATTGGTAAGTTATACCAGCTATGGATGTCACTTGTTTACAAAATTCTACATCTAGCAGTGTAATCACTTGTTTAGAAAAAAAAAATGTAAACAGCCTTGTTGACAATGGGTCCTACCATTTATTTTCTTTACAATATGCATTTGATGCTGTGTTGTTTCATTTGTTTCCATATCTCAGAGTACAATTTTTATTATTCATAATAACAAAATCTCCATTTTTGTCTGCTGTTCTGTTAAGTGGTGAATTTTCTGCTCCCACAACAAGAAAGATGGAAAAAAAAAGCATATCTTCAGTATGTCTTTGTTTATAAAAGGGAGAAAATACCATGCATTCAGCAATAATTTATTGCACCAGTTGCTTGCCAGTGACAACACTAAGAGAGGAAACATGATTTCGTTCCAGGAGCCCACAGAAAGTTACTGGGATGTAGAAGGGAAGGGAGTGAAATTGGGGTGAAAACATTAGCATTGCTCAGCCCAGGGCATCTGTAGGTGCTGAGTTAAGAAGATAAAATCTTCCCTCCTGTCCCATGGCATGCAGAAGAACTATGGCACTAGCCTCACCTTCCTTAGCCAGATAGTAAGTTAGGATGATATATTTGATTATACACGTCAATCAAAATCTTGGGTTCGCCTCCCTTCTTCAGCTGCCCTCTCTTTTTCTAATGAAGAACTTTCTGCAGGACCTTTAATGGCTTCTTTTCATCTCTCCTTAGCTGTTTGTGGGATATTAGAAAGTTCTTCTCTTTGTACCCTTCCTTGCCTCTCTGAGACCCCATCCACAAATTTATGTCTTCTATTCTTGCAGAAGACTCTTAAATCTCTGTGGCTTTGCCTCCATGTATCAGAATGGGAATCTTGTCCTGCAATATTTCCTTGGGAACGATCTGTTGCCAGCAGGTGCTCAGCATGGTTACAAACTTACTTTCTACTTGTTCCTCTTCCTGCATCCTCAGGTCTATCTGTCTTGCAGGGAGGTTCTGAACGAAGCAATTGGGATTTAGCTTATCCCTTTTAAAACTAAGGTTTCTTGCTCAGATGCTCACTATCTCATATCTTGCTTACTACAGAATTCATTGCTCTCAAAAAATGCAGTGTTGCTCCTCTGATTTGCACAAAGGGCTGCTGCCAAGTTCCTTTTCCTTCCATTCAGCTCACACCAACTCTCTTTGTGCATCTTTTCCAAATGTCCCCTCCTTGAGAGCATCCCACTCAGGCAGCTTTCTTAATTCTCAGGCCCCTTTTCATCCCTCTTTTGCCAGGTGCAGGCTGGTTCCTTGGTCCTAACTGGGCCACCATACAACCTTAGTCTCTCACTACATTTTCAGATGCCGTTATGGTTCTGTTATTCTTCAAGCCTGGCAGGAGATTCCTGTAAATAAATACCTGCATGGTCTCTGTCATGGTTTAGATCCAACCAGGCAGCTCGTTCACTCACTCAACCCCCCTTTCTTGCCCTCCCCTGCTTCCAGAGAG